>CM038214.1:11180760-11256509 GCA_021442155.1 Cymbidium sinense
TTTGTGCCACCATCCTTCAAGATCTTTGATGGCATTGGAAATGATAACACATTGCACACTTTTAGAGCTATTGCAACCGTGGGCGCATCCTCTTCCACCTTTTTAGCAATCTGTTAGTTGTATCATTTGATTGGTATCAAAAACTATTCGTGAAGACTTTTTGCTAAGTTTGAGCACCTCTTCATCAAGAGGTTTGCTACAGCTCAACAGTGGGTGACTGTAGTCAACCTTATTGTAGAGAAACAGAAACTCAACGAGTCCCTTGTTGATTATATTCATAGGTGGTGCAACCTGAGCATGAAATGCAAACTATAGCTATCCGAACATCATGCCATTGAGATTCTTCTCAAGAATATCCATGGCCCGGTCACCTTCATTTTAGGCTTTTACCATCATAACATTTGAGAAATTAATCAACAAGTGGCTAGCCTACAAGAGAAAGCCAAACAATTTTCCTTTCACCAATCATCTAGGTCCAAGTAAGATGTTCGAGAAGAATCCGTGAGCCAGGTCAATGGACAGGGAAGTAGCCGCCCAAAGTTCAAGAGAGACCAAGCTCCCTTCACACCTCCTTCCACCACCTTGGACATCATACCAGCCATCGCAGCCGCACAACAACCATTTCCACCACCTCAAGAGTCACCCAAGTGGTATTCATATCGATCACCGTGTACTCTTTCCACTCATGCCGATAAATTGAATCAGCCATATTCATTCAAGAGGGAGGCAGTTAAAAATTTTTTTAAGAATCTCTTAAAGATGCTTGACTTTCAGCTACCAGGAGCCTAAGAAGTTGAAGGAAGTGGGCAAGTGTGATGATCTTAGATATTTCCCCTACCACCACATGTTAGGCCATGTCTTAGAGGATTGTATCACTTTTACAGACTAGCTTTAGTGTAGCTACAAGTTAAGAGCCATAGTTATCCCTAAGGAATACTTATTAGAGCAACCATCCATTTATGTTATAGTAATCCTTGGGGATACTTGCGATCCTCTTAAGATAAAAGAAGTTTAGGATATCTTCCTATCCTGATCCTCTAAGAAGATCATTTTTAAGATCAAGAAGCTTGCGTTCTCAAGTAGCTCAAACCTCCAACACCAAGGAAGGTTTGCTAGTTGCAAAGGACAATCGGGAAGGTGACATCCCAACAAGAACAACTCACCATACTTGCTCTGGGATAGTCCATACCCACCATCCAAGTCCAAGATTCTCTCCACCACATGCCTACCACCTCTTCTACTAGCTCCTCTTCTACTGTAGGAGTAGTTTTGATAAAGGCACTAAATCCCTTACCCACTTACTTTATTTGATTTCTATCATGTACCTCCACCAAAAAAGAAATTAATAAAAAAAGTTGATTCTACTTATATATTGTCTACTCCAGGTGCTCTTGATTTTATTCTTATTGAAAGCTCTGTCTAAATAAAAATAATAGCACTAGTTCCAATCCTTTCCTTTTGATTCAAAGACTTCCTTCAATCAAGTTCACCTCTTGAGATTGACTTGGAGTCAACTGACTGAGGATCCCATAAGAAAAGTTGTAGGTATCGATGAGAAGGTAGAATTTTCCACAAGCTCATCATTCCAAGAAGTCATTGAAGTCAACCCATGGCAATGTTCTACCTCTATGGTAACACCTCGGATAAGGGTAAGCAAGTCATTGGTTCCGGAGTAGAACCCTCCATAGGATGCTCCACCCATGGATATGCTTGTGGAGGACCAAGCCGAGTTGATTACAATGTCCTAGCTCACCTTAGAAAGTTTCTAGCTAAGTTAAGCATATGCAAGCCTTATCTTATCCAAAGAGATGAGGGAATCTCTAATCAAGGCCTTATCTAGAGATATGCTTAGCTTAATGATCACTACTAAAGAGGAGGCATGCCACTAAGGACATCTTAGAATTACATTCAATGATGAAGACTTACTCTAGGGATGACCAGCACAACCGCCTCTTTATATTATAAGTGGATGTTGGCAAATACAAGTATCTAGAGTTTTGCTGACCTGTGTATCAATCAACATTATGAGTCTAAGAACCCTTGCCTACTTGAAGATCAACATCACCAAACTCCAAAAAGAAAGGATGATGTTGAGAGGATTCAATGAACAATGTGAGAGGGCCTTGTGGTGTTTATTTTGGATTTATGGGGACAATGATCATGTGGGATACTTTTTGAGGTGATCGGGTATAACATTGAGTTATGATGTACTATCTCAAATGATAAGAAGCATCAACCTATAATAGATCTAATCATGTAATAAGAACTCCTAAGCCATGATGGGTCTATGAATGTACCAGAGATTTTTCTCACACTTTACATGAATGAATAAAGTAGGGTTTATATTAAACTAGGTTCTTAAGTTCTCTATGGAGGCAAGCCTCCATACTTAATTATATCTTAGAAATGAAATTTCTTAAGAATACTCGATCAAAGTAGATAATTATCATCTAAAAAGATTTCAAGGTTAGACTATCAAAGGATTGGATATATTTGGAAAATCAATTGGGAAAGTTCAAGGAGAAGACTTATTTTTGGAATCCAATTAAAATAAGTAGGAAATGCTCATGATATTAGAAAGCCTAGTGAGCATTCCAATCTATCCTATGATTAGGTTTTATAATTTTGAAGTTGAGGAGATTTATATGTTTTGAGTTGAAATTTAATTAGATTACTAGGCTTGTAATCCACCAACACAAGGTTGTGGGAATGCCTAAGAGATGAGGATTTACTTGTAGCCTAAAAAAGAAATAGCTATAATCCTAAATCTAGGGAGCTTTAGTATGAGCTAAAGCACCTAAATCTAAGGATAGGTGGACATAAGGGTAACTTCCATAAGAGAGAATAAATTGTTCAACTGGACTTATAACCTCAAGTGGTCACCTAACTCTCCTACAATTTTAAAACCATATAATCCAATCTTATGAATTGCAAGATAGCTAGGTAGTTATTTAATTAGAAAGAACTAAAGTCCTAAACACACTTCCGAAGAGACTAGAGCATGAGTGGTATGGCATATGACTTAATCTATAGATGCAAAATATTTTCAAATTTTATTTCATTATAGACATCATTTTGACAGAGGCTTTAGGATTTATTATGCCTAAATGCATGATGAAATAGGTTATGGGTCAAATAAACTAGAAGAAGGTGTTCTCCACCACAAGGGATGCCCTCACAAGTCAAGCATTCCTTTATCGTGAGATCATTCATGTTCAAGAGAGAAAGAATATACATGCATGATGTGAAATATACAACCATACAACTAAGGGGTTGCAAAATCTTTTAACTATCTTATTTATTTCTTCGGCTTTATGATGAGGTTATGAGTTGTTTATAATTTAGTTATGAGTGATTAGTTGGGTAGAAAAGTTATTTTTACCTAAGATCCTAATCGTATCCAAGCCACACGTTAAAGCATCAATCATTTAAGTAACTATCAAAAGCATGCCATCCTAATGCATAATGTAAACATAACATCAAACAATTATATAAACTATCATAAAAGAATAAAAGGTTGGTGCGGTCAAGTACCACTGCATAACCCAAAGAGAGAAAAGATGGGTAGCCGAGCTCTACCCTTATACAACCTGGAATATGAAAGAATAATTATAATTGTATTAAATGCTATGGGGTCTTCTTTCTTCATATCTCCATTTCTAATTTGGTTCCTTCTTTAATTTGGATGGTGCTTACTTTAAAGGCATCACAGGTGGCCCCGTGACAAAGCCTTCTAGCCACTACTCATCCTAATCCCCAGCACTAATCCTAATTCCTATTGCAAAAAAATACATTTATGTGGAAAAGTAAATCTAACTACACCTAAAATAGAGGTTAGCTAAATATACATATAATCCCAAGTAATGTATTTATAATTTGACTTAGCACCCTACACATGGATAATTAAGCCCATGTGTCCTAACTTGGATTATGCTTAAGGATTTAAACAACCTGCAAAAAGAGCACTTGCATTTATTTTTAAGCAACTCTTAAGCATTATCCCTTGCAAAAAAAACATGATTAGGCTAAAATTGGCCTATCATCCAGTCTACAAAGCATACACCCTAACATTCAATCTAAACAACACATCATAAAACAAAACATACATCACATCATACATCCCCTAACTTAGAGCTATAAGTGGTGACTTAATTCTAATGTGTGTATTAAGGCTTGTAAATGCCTTTGTATTACTATTATATTTTCTAACAGAAAGGTTGATTTCACTTGAAGTAGTTTATTTGATTTGAGAATTTTAATTTGTGTTTTCTTTTATTTTATTTGATTACACTTAGCAACTAAGTGTTATAGAGAAAAGAGGATTTCTTTCATCCCTACCTAAGTCACTTTCTAAAGTGTATTAATTTGATTTAGTTCTCTTTAGTGAATGTCTTAAAATGATTTAATCCTATGTATCTATACATGCACATATTTTAGCACAAATCATGAATGTATGTGTATTTTGAATTTATATTTTATTTCAAAATTATTTAAACATATTAATTTAAAACTTTATCCAAATTTATACAAAAGGACATAAGAAATGAAATAGGCATGTGCCATGTTAAACCAGAAGTGAGCTAATCAAATGACCTCCTTGAGCTAGCTAAATCATATTCTCAAGATGTCTGTTATTATACTGTATTCAAACATATGTAGATGGATATAAGGCTCCAAATCATGGCTAATTAATTTAACCACTTAGTCAATTATGAATGCATACAATTTTAATGTCAAATGGGATTTTCATTTACTAATGACATATACATATACATGTACAAAGATATAAGTAAAGTACATGTCATTATTAAACCAAGTGAGGTAATCAAATGACCTCCTTGGCTAACTAAAGCCTCATATTCCTGGATGTCCAGATATATACTTGCTTTCTTGGACACACATGATGTATACATAAATGAGGGAAAGAAAACCATGCAAAGATTGTATATTTTATTATTGAATCATTTATATATATTAAAGCTCTATCCAAATTCTAATGTTGAAATACATAAGAATTAAATCAAATGGGTATGTGCCATGATAAACCAGGAAGTGAGGTAATCAAATGGCCTCCATGGCAATTAGCTAAAGCCTCATTCTGGGATGTCTGATTATATACCCATTACCATTCAATCTTATATAAATCAACACTTGAATAGAGGAAAGATAATCAACATTCATACTTAAGCTTTACACATGCATTTCTTATGTATTTATAACTAGATCAAAACAAATATAATTATTTATTTATAAGTTTTTGAAAAATATATTTGATTTAAATAATAATAACCACACACATATATTAAATTAAATCAACACATGCAAGCTTACAAAAGGAAATACATTTTATTTTACTTGATTTTGAAAATATAGATGCATGAATTGAAATGACATTAAAATCTAACATGATTGGATAATGAAATATAAGCATGTGATTATTCAACCAAACTAGTTCTTAAGGACAATCAAATCAAATATGATTATTTAATGCAACCAAAGCTTCTTTATTAATTAAGTAGATTTGATTTGATTTAAAGAGGAGAAATAAATCATCACTTGTTATTTTAAACCCATCACATTAGATTTGATTTAATTTAACTAAATGTAATTAATTTTATTTTATTCATTAATTAAGTTGAACCCTAATTAGATGAATTAATTACCCTTACCTATGTCACATAAAGTAATTAACTAAATAATGAGCCAACATGATGCATGGAAAATAAACTTTAATTATCCTAGAAATAAAATGGGCCAAATGCAATTAACATTATTAGTTAATTAGATTAAGGGACTTATAATTACTCTTTTATGGTTTTCCACACATGTGGACTAACCATAATTTTATTAAACCTTTAGTTAAAACACCCAAAGATCTACCCCATGATTTAATTAATTGGGTCCATGTGAATGATTTCAATTTGATTAAGTGATTTAATTAATTGTTAAATCTTAATTAATTTCATTTTAAAAAAGGTGAAATGAACTTAGAAAGGGATCCCATCCCCATTCCTTAGTTCACTTACTTGAACAATGATTAATAAACTTAAAACTAATTTATTACTATTCATGAGATTAATTAATCATTAATTAACTTAAAAGAGTAGTTAAGGTTTAATTAGCTTTTTCTTAATTAAGAAAACAAAATCCAACAAAATCATGGGAGGCATCATCCCATTAAATTAACCCATAAAATTTGGGATTAATTGCTCAGTAATTAAGTAATTAAGCTAATTAAATTTTACATTTAAACCTTTATTACTATTCAAAAGTAAGATCATTTTAATGATTCTCCTTGAAATACCTTTAAAATGAGTATTTACTTGTATTTTTTATTTTTCTATGATTTTATGATTTTGGAAGTTTTAGCCATTAAAATGATTATTAAGCCTAATTAAAGCAATCATGTTGGTTGATGAGCATCCACATGGTGGGATTGGCTACTTAAAACTTATTTGCCTACATGGCTGATGGACGCTGCTTTCACACCATCCCATCTAAGATCGAATGGCTATGATTAATCCCGTTAATAAGATTAAATGATCAATCTGATTATCACGAGCCCATTGAACAGTAATGTGGGGAGATCTAATGTCACATAAGTGTGGGAGAATTTCATCTCCCATTGCTCACTTGATCCGAGCCAATGGTGTCTGATCAACTCCAAAAGGATCCCACCTCCACAACATGATTGGGGATCCAATGGTCAATCACCACAGATGCAAGTTTTCTGTGATGCTCCAACCCATTTTTCTTGGGGATTGATTTTAAAAGCATACCTCATTGGAGCTCAAGATGGTACTCAAATGATGAGGAAGCTTCATCTAGTGGAGACGAATTTGACCAGCAATTGATCAATTGATGTTCACAAAAGGCCATGAACAATAATTTTGAGCTTGACTTTGATGGTCCCACCTTGATGCTTAAAGTTGGGAGATGATTCATTCTTGGTGATAAAAGGTGTGTGTTAATTTGAGTCATGGAGAAATGGGGAAGAAATGGGAGTGTCTATTTTGATTGATAAATGGCATTTATGATTGAGGAACCATTTTGGAGCTTTGGGAATGGCTTAGGCTCATGGGTAGCTAATCTCAAGAATGATTTTCAATTGAGGGAAAATGAGTGTGGCATTTGGTCAAGTTCAACAATCAATTTGAATGAACTTGAGCCATTGGTTGCAATCAATATGGTTTATATTTGATTAATTTGGTCTTTTAGGTCAATTTGGGTCAAGAGGGCCAATTGGGTTTGACTCAATTGAAGGTCAAGTCATATTCAAATATTGATTTTGATTTGGTATGAATCATTAGTTTCAAGGATTTGGCTTGGTTGTAATTGCTAGTTTGGGTTCATATGGGTTAAGGGGTTGACTTGGTCAAATGACCAAGTTGACTTGGTTTGACCCAATTTGTGATAATTGATCAACTAGATCAAAAAAAATCATGATGGGAGATTTTGATGGGCTAGTTCAATCCAATTTGGGTAGGATTAGAACTTGGCTCAAATAGGTCAAATTAGCCATGGGTCAAGTGGACCAATTGGGTTTAGTTGGCTTGATTTTGGGTTGAGTTTGATTTAGTTGAGTTTATATATGGATTTGGGATTGATATATAAATTAAATTGTACTTGGTTTGGGTTCAAATGAGTTTTGGTTCATTTGAACATTTCAAGTCAAGAGGGTTAAGTTAGATTTTACTTGAGTTGATTTTGGTTTGGCTTGATGATTATAGAATTCATTTATATTTGTGAATATGATTGAAGGTATGATTGATTTATTAGAAAATCAATTGAATTTGGGTTTTGGAATGAAGAAATTTGGCTAAGTCCATGGAGTTGGGTCATGTGGCTTAGTTTGGATTTTGTTTTGGTTTGATTTAGTTTTGATGATTTAAATGTATATTTCATTTAAATTTATGAAGATAATTGAAAAATGATTTTTGTGAGAAAATCAATTGAGTTTTAAATTGATTTGGATTAAGATTTGGCTAAATCCATGGGATAGGTCATATTGCCTAGGAAAGGTTTTGATTTAATTTGATTTAGTTTGATTTAGTTTTGATCATTTGAATATAGATTTGATTTATATTAAGAAAGATTATTGAAAGTATAAATTGATTATGAGATAATCAATTGATTTGGGATTGATTTGGATTAAGATTTGGCTAAGTCCATGGGATAGGTCATATGGCTTAGAAGGGTTTCAAGTTTGGATTTGATCATGGGCTTCAATCATTTGGTTTTGTAATTTGGGCTTGGATTTGAATTTGATGTAAATTGAACTTGAGGTTTGGTTTTGAGAAGGTGAACATGGATTGGATTTGGGTTGTAGGGTAGGTGGATTATCCTAATCCCTAAGGCATAACCTAATCCTATGGTTAACCCTTCTAAGTCTTTAGCTTAGGTTAAGTGTTTACATATTTGGAAGTGTCATGACTAGTCTTAGTGTCTAGAAGACTCTAAGTCTAAGATGGAAGATTGAATCACACTCCAAAAGTGAGGTCAACTGCCTTAGGCTCATAGTGTTGCCCTTGGAGATAGATGATTGGAAGAAGCCATGTTTCACATTATATACTGATACATCTTTCAACACTTTGCTTTGAGACCATGGATACATGAGAACAACATAGTTCCTTCTTCTCTACATCAGTGTATGAAGTTTATGAGATGTGGGATCATCTACTGTGTCAAAGGAGATCTCAAGCCATTTACAGTTCATGAGGTCGACATGTATGAGGATGCCTTACTACCTCCCTCAAAATCAACAAGTCTATTCTAAACTTGGGCCAAAGTTTAAAAAAAAGAAAAGAAAAGAAAAAAAGAAAACAAAAAAGAAGATGGAAAAGAAAATAAATATAGTGAAAATAAACTTGGAGGAGGAAGTGGATCTTAACATTAGATTCCACCCATAGTTACCATTCAACATATGGGTAGATGACCGACCTCCACCAAGCAGAGGAAGAGGCCAATGAGGCACCAAGAGGTAAAAAACCTATTGGGCCACCCAATAGAAGATATGTCCCAACTACTTGAGTACACCTGCTATCCATATAGACTATAATCTAGTTCATAGGATGAGTCTTATATGGTTAGCACACCAAGCTCTTCTCATAGTAGATTCCCTTGGAGGTGACACTTGAGCAGATAGCAATGAAGACCGGGTTCCAAAGCAAAGCATAAGTGTATCCAAGTCTATATGTGAAACAGTTAGGCATTTATATTGGGAACCTTAGCTCTAACCCCACTTTCCTCAAAAAAACTCGAGGGTTTGGTAGTTGAAGCCCCTAAGTCATCCACGTGTGAAGACCCGAGGTTCTTTCGGGAGCATCATCCTCAAGTCAAGAAGTTGATGTAGAACTTGAGGATGATTCATATAAAGATTTAATAGAATTACCTTTTGATTGGTACTTCCTTGTGTTCATAATTTAGCAAAGAAAGGGTTAATCCCACATACTTGGTCAAAGCAGTGCCATACTACTTTGAAAAATATGGAAGAACAAATGCAAAAGCTCTCAATCAAGACTAATACTAGGATTCAAGATGGGTCCAATGATGACATTACTACTTAGTCATCATCAATCATTTGAAATCTAATAGGTTCTTTTCAAATCACATTAACTCATATGAGGAGCTGTGCTTAGAAACTTCAGATGATCTAGATGATTTTAAAGTCAAAGATGCACCACCAGAGTTTGAAGAAGAGATCAAGTCAACCATTGATGAGCTCAAGGAAATCAACTTAGGAACTGAAGAAGATCCACACCCGACATACATCCATTCTTTATTGAATGAAATTAAAACCAATGACTTAGGCTATTGACTGAGTTTAAGGACTGCATTGCATGGAGTTATGAAGAGATGCCTAGATTGGCTCCTAACATAGTGGTCCATAAACTAATAATAGATCCTACTACTAACCCTATCAAGCAAGCTCCTAGATGCATGTGATCAAACATAGAACAACAGGTCATTTATGAAGTCAAGAAACTGATCGATATTGGCTTCATCTAGGAACAAAAATGCCCAACCTTGTTAGCCAACGACATCGTAGTTAAGAAAATAAATGGCCAAATTCATTTATACTTCAATTTTAGATTTAAATAAGGCATGTCCAAAAGATGAATTTCCACTACCAATCTAGAGCGATGGAGGATATTGCCTCATCTCATATAGTCTTCTTTCATGGATGGCTCAAGATAACCAAATAAAGATGGCCCCTAAAGATGAAAGAAACACTACTTTTAGAACCCTCGATCAGAATCTATTGCTATAAGGTCATGCCTTTCAACCTTAAAAATGCTTGTGCTACATACCAGAGGGCTATGACTTGAATGTTTAATGAACTCATTCATCATCAAGTTGAGTGCTGTCAATGATCTCATGGTCAAAAGTAGAGAAAAGAAGACCATCTCTTTGACTTGAGAGTAGTTTTCAAATAGTTAAGAAAATTTAACCTCAAAATGAACCCACTAAAGTGTGCATTTGGAGTAGCTTCAGGGAAATTCTTTGGGTTTGTTGTCCGACACTAGGGAATCAACATCGATCTGGAGAAGATCAAGGTGAAATTATAAATGCCACCCCCTAAAATTTTAGCTCAACGTAGATCATTCTAAGGGTGGTTGGAGTATCTAAGATTCTTTATATCCAACCTATCGGGAAGATGTCAGCCATTCTCAACACTTATCAAAAAGAATGTCATGTATGAGCATGCCTTCAAATACATCAAGCATTACCTAATGATGCCACCAATTTTAGCAGCCCCAATCCTGTGCAAGTCGCTCATACTTTACACTACTTCATTAGATGACTCCCTTGGTGCTTTGTTGGCCCAAGCAAATGAAGAAGGGAAGGAAAATGTACTCTATTACCTCAGTAATCATCTAATCCCTACTGAGGCTAATTATCCACCCATTGAGAAGCATTGCTTAGCTTAATCATTGCATCCCAAAATCTACAGCACTACATGCTTCCTCATAAAGTGAACTTAATATCTCATGTAATGCTATGATGGTTATGATGGTCCATGATCCTCTCATAGTTTGACATTACCTTCATGCCCCCTCCATGAAAGGAAAGGACAAGTGCTAGTGGATTTCTTAGTAGACACCCACTTGCTAAATCTCCGCTTATTGATGATGATCTCTGATGAACAAATCATGAACTTAGGGATACTAGCATTCACTGGGAGATGTACTTGATGGTGCGCTTCCTCTCAAAGAGGAGAGGAACCACAATCTACTATTCCAGAAAAGGCAGGGGTAGAAATAATTCTCTTAACTCCAGATAGTGATGTGATGAGATTCTCATATCATCTACCCAATCCTTGCAATAATAATGAAGTCAAATATGAGGCTTTGATTTTCTATTTAGAGTTTGTTATTAGTCTAAGCATCCATAACATCAACATCTTCATGGATTCTCAACTAATTATCAACCAAATCATTGGGTCCTATTAGGTTATAAAGCTCAAGCTCCATGACTATCACAAGTACATCATGGAGTTGTTGGCCCAAATCCTAGAGATTACCATTTATAAGATTCCTCAATGAGAGAACACTATAACATATGCTTTAGCCAAGCTTGCTAAGGAGTTGGCAAGTTCGAAGGATGAGTCCATATCAATAAAGTTCAAAATAGACAAGTCTTATTCCTTATGGATATCAAACTCATCAAAAAGTACTCTCTTAAAGGGGAGGTTACTATTGCCAAGAAGGATGAGGAGTTAGATTGGAGGAAACCATTCATGGATTACCTAAATAAAGACAAACTACCTCAAGAGAAGTCTAAGCCCATAGATGAAAGGAGAGCACTCCTATGCTCTTGTGGATGATGTATTGTACTAGTGGTCTTTCAATCAAATGTGGTTATGTTGTTTAGACAAGCACAAAGCCTGTAAGATCGTGGTTAAGGTACACATAATTATGTGCAGCCAACCAATCCGGTCTGAAGTTGGAAGCCAAGATCAAGAGACTAAGATACTGTCGGCCATCAATGATCAAAGATTGCATGGATACGGCTAGGCAATGCCACCAATGTCAAATACACGGTGTGGTCCTACACTAACCACCCAACATTCTACATCCTACATTCCTCATGGCCATTCAGTGTTGGTACCAACATAGTCGTTGATTAATCCTCTAAGGGTCATCGATTCATCTTAGCTACCTAAGTACTTTTACAAATGGGCAAAGGAAATTTCACTCGAGAGGTCATATTGTGTGCTAATTTTTTAGAACCATATCATATATAGTTGAGTGCCTTGATGAATTATATCGATAATAGTATTACATTCAAGAGAACCGAGATCAACAACTTTGCTCAAGAAATAGCATAGATTGGAGATTATACCATCAACTACCCAAGGGCAAAGTAGAAGCCTTCAATAAAAACTATCATCTAAATCAAGAAGACACTCAACAACAATAAGTGATAATGGCATGAAGTTGAAGCTTGTGGGCCTACCGCACCACATATAGACTCCAACTCGCCTTTTTTCTTTAGTGTATGGGTTCGAAACTGTTCTACCATTAGAAGTCCAACTTCCATCACTAAGGATAGTTGAAGGTAGCAAGATCACAACATAGCAGAATGCTAAGTTACAGTTAGAAGAGATCAAAGGTTTGGAGGAGAGACATCTACAGGTATGCTAAAACTTGAGTTGTACAAAGCTAAAATGATTCAAGCTTATAACAAGTTGGTCTGTCATAGAGATTTTCAAGTAGGAGAGCTTATTTTAGTTCTAAGGACACTGATTGTTGCCTGTCATAAGATGGGAGGCAAGTTTGAACCCACTTAGGAAGGCCCTTATTCCATTGAGAAGGGCTACTAAGGAGGATCTTATTAGCTTATTAATCATAAGGGAGAGCTCCCAATGCTTCCAATCAACGTGCTCTACTTAAAGAAATATTATAAATCATGTTTGAAAATAATTATCATCAATGAAAATTCTATTTTGATTTAAATCTATTCCATGTTGAAAGTATTTTTGTTTATAAATCCCCCATGATGTGTTTAGGGTAGGGGAAAGGAACCCAAGCAGTGTTTCATCCTTCATTGACACAACATGAACCCAAAATACACACAAACATATAAAAATAAATACATATCTTTTATCTTGGGCTACTCTAAGTTGAGATAACGCCCAAGACTCACTGAATCGCTTCTAGGTCGCGATGTGATACCGCTATTATGTCACCCTAGGGTCTTCTTGCTTTAGAGGATGTAAGTATGCTACACTTTCCTTCTTTAGCCACTACACACCGACGAGTGCCTTGTTAGTTTGGTAGGCCTTATTGTGTGGTCAGTAAGCTACCTCATGTTGGTTTCATTTAAGAGGATGTGAGTCAGCTACACTTTATTCTTGGATTAGCCTTTGTACACTATTTGGGTTGAGTATATTTAAGATTTAGGATAAGTCCCCTAGTGGCTCCTTACCTCCTGACTGCTTCAAGTCTGGGTCCAGTCCTTCCTCAAGGCTCCCGACTTAGTAGTCGCTCTAGGTCAGATAGCATCTGTGCCACTGATGATAGACTATCCCGATGATCAGTTTTGCTTAGAAAGTTGTAATCCTACATGATTTCTTTCTATATTGATTCTTGCACATTGACGAGCACTTGAGGTTGGTTGGTTCTGACTATGCTGGCAGATACACCACTCATGCTGATGGATACACTTTAGGTTGGTTGGTTCTCACACCTTAGGATACACCACTCATGACAGATGTAAGTTTGCTACGCTTTCTCCTTGAGTTCACCACCGTACACCTATAGGCTTTCTTTTCTAGAGCTCAGGATAATTCCCCTAGCAACACCTCCTCTATGGACACTATATTTGAATCACATCCTTTGCAACCCCATTTAGACACTACTCGAGTTACTATCGGAATAGACAGTTCCCCATTCCTTGTAACAACCCCTATGGTTATAGAATCCATCCTGTGGATGTGTAGATTCACACTTGGTCTAGTAAATCTAAGATAGGTCAAGGCTGACATAGCCCCTTTCAGTGTTGTCCCTCGCACACCAACAAGGTCCACGCAAATATATAAACAAAATATATATTCACTTGTGGATTAGGAGGACACCCCTAGAGGTACCTTTTTCATGTAGGCATCCTATCTTTAAGGTAGTGTCAAAAAAACTCCTTATAGGAATTGCCTGACTACTCTTGAGTTGATATAAGTCCCCTGCAGCATTCACTTAGTAGTCTCCCCTAAGTCGGGTTTTATTTGTTGTGCTACCAATTGGTTACCCCAGCGGCTATTCCCTGCTTTAGAAGATGTATGTGTGCTACACCTTCTTCCTAGCACAACTATTGCAAACCAAAAGGCAACCCCTTTGGTTCACTAGCTCCACCCCATGGCTAATAGACTATCCCTTTGGATTTATAAATCTGAGATAGGATAAGTCTGATATAGCCCCTTCTCAGTGGGTCCATCGCACACCAACATAATCCATAAATTAAATATATTAAATTTGATTGACACATCTCCAATGGATATGCCCTCAATTCAAAATCAAACTAAACCAAACAAACCATATCAAATAACATGAAATTAAGATAAAATTAATCTTGACTACTTTTGAGTTGATATAAGTCCCCAGCGACATTCACTTAGTAGTCGCGCTTGGCCAGGTTTGATTTATTGTGCAACCAACAGGTCACCCCAATGCTTGTTCCTTGCTTTGGAAGATATAAGTTTTCTACACCTTCTTCCTAGCATAGTCGTTGCACTCCAAAAGGCAACCCCTTAGGTTGCCTAGCTCTACCCCGCAGCTGGTAGACTATCCATTTGGATTTATAAACTTGAGGTAGGTCAAGGCCGATATAGCCCTTCTCGGTCCATCGCACAATCGACCGTCCATACATTAACTCAGATTAAATTAAACCTGATTTGGTTTTTACCAGTGGTGTTAAATCACAACCTTCTCTTTAGTGGAGCCCCAAATCATATATAAACCAGTCAAGCAAATAAATCAAACTCAAAATCAACCTCCCCAGTGGTGCCAAATTAAACCAATTCCCCTGGTAGAGTTATTTCAAAGAAATCCAACCAAACTTATATTCCCAGCGGATACATCCCCAAACAAATCTATGAAATTAAACTAAAATCCAAATCCCATAACCCAAACTGCTTCTAGTGGAAGGTTCATATACCCATTCCCCGAACTCGAGCCCATATATCAGTGATGTGCCTCCACATCATTAAAATAAAATAAATTAAAGTCAATTGATCTTAATCCCCATGGATTATAGATTCTTATCCCTGATCTTTTTCCATAAATCATATAATCAAATTAAATTCAAACCTTATCCTCAAGATTTTCTCTTCTATGCCCTTGACATAGACCCTCACATGTCATGTCTAATGCATGTGTGATCCTAAGATCTCCTACATGTCCTTGACATGGACTTCTCATCAAATCTTATTTCTTCTCTTATGCACACCTTTAATACTTCAAACAAAAGCCTAACAATGTATTCATTCAAATTACATCATCTTAACATTGTAATCAACATTTTATGATTTGCGATGGTGCAAGCTCAAACTAACTATACAATATCATGCTAAACATATTAGGGTTTTTGAATTAACACACTATGTTATATTATAATATATGATGCTATAATATAATTTGTTATAATATAATATATTGTCTAACATTAGACCTCATTAGTATGTTCATTTTGGATGTAAAATTATTATTTTTCTATTAGAAATGGTACAAAATAGAAAAATTTTGTTGTTGCTTCTTGGTTTGTGCTGTGAATTTGGCCAAATTCTTCAATCTCAACCTTCAAATTAACATTTATGTGAGTTTTTGACCCAATGTATCATAACAAAAGTAAAACATACTAAAATGTAGAATAGTAGTTTGTAATGCACCACCACATTCATATATATGTGAAGTTATATTGTTATGTACATTATTTTTTAATATGCTTTCATATAATATATTATCTTATATTACACCATAAAATGAATCACTCTAAAAAAAAATTTATAAAATTTGGTTGAAAATGAACATTTATTTTGGATGCAAAATTCCATTCTTTGATTAAATGACACATCATAGCACACCAATGATGTTCCCTAAAGCTTACCTTAAATTTGGCAAAACCCCATCATCTTAGCCTATAAATATTATTTTTATGAATTATATACAAACTCTACTACATCATACTATAACAAACTAAATATGCTAAACAACAAGTAGTAATACACAATAGTATGCTATAATGCATGATGCTACACAATGTTATGGCATCCTATATTATAATACACTATAGCATATTATATTATATTATATTATATTGCATATCACATCACAAGGGATTGCTTAAGATAAAAAATCATAAAATTAGTCTAAATAATAAAAAACTATATATTTTAGTCATATCACTTACATATTTTAAATTGAAATAATATATTATGATGTCATGCTTTACTTATTATGAATTTGGCAAAATTTCACCATTTTAAAGTCTAAATCAACATTTTTATAAATAATGCTAGTGTATGCTCAACTACATGATTGTAAAATACTAAAAGAATTTAAAATACGTAGAATAATATATTATGATATATGATGTTATACTATGCTACAATATATAATATTTATTTTGAACATAAAATCTTACATTTTAGACTACAAGTGGTATGCACACCTTTGGTACTATAGCTAATTCCCACTTCAAATTTAACAAATTTCATCATCTAATTTATTAAATCAATATTTTTATGATTTATATTAATATAGACTATAGGGCATGATACCATAATATACTAAAACATTTCAAAACATCTTATAACATCTAAAAACACATCACTACATGCTCAAATATATGATGATACATTATACTATAATATATGGTATTATAATATGATTTAGGGTTACGTTTAGGTATTCAAATCTCCAATAGTCAAGGGAAAGTCTTGAAGAAATTTTTTTTAGCTACCATAACTATGTTAGGATTAAGTCATTCTTTGGATTTACCCCTAATGACATCTTTACTCAAGTTTTAAAGTTTAGGGTTTAGGGTTAGTATAAGGTTTAAGGTTTAGGGTTGGTTTAGGGTTTAGGGTTTTGGGCTAGTTTAGGATTTAGGGTTTAATGTTTGGGGTTTAGGGTTTAGGGTTGTAGGTTCTAGGGTTAGGGTTTATGGTTTTAGGATTAAGGGTTTAGGGTTTAGGGTTTAAGGTTTTAGGGTTTAGGGACTAAGGTTTAAGGTTTAAGGTTTAGGGTTTAGGATTTAGGATTCAAAGTTTAGGGTTTAGGGTTTAGGGTTTAGGGTTTAGGGTTTAGGGCTTAGGGTTTATTGTTTATGGTTTAGGGTTTTTGGGGTTTAGAGTTTAGGGTTTAGAGTCTAGGGTTTAGGTTTATAGTTTATGGTTTATGATTTAAGTTTTAGTTTAGTGTTTAAGGTTTAGAGTATTGGGTTTAGGGTTTAAGGTTTCTTTTAATAGAGAATAAATTCAAATTCAACATTTCTTCTATTAGATTTCATAAACCAAGTAGCATCCCAAGTTTTCTAAGACACAAGCGATGACATAGATAAAAATGAGGACTAATAGAGCAAATCAAAAACACTAGATAAGTAGAATCATCTCTACAATAAAACACGTCCATAAGCAAAATATCTCGACCATTATTTAGTTTCGCAATTCGCCACTTGAGTGGGATCCCATCATATCCCGATCTCTCCCTTTGCCACCAGCACAGTTGTAACCTACATCTCTCCTTCTGCCTCCATTATCACCACTGCTCTGACCACCACCTCCACATTCACAAGCACCTCTAGATCCCCCACCACCACTACGATAACCGCTGCATCCACCTTCACCGACAAAGCCAGATCTAGATTAAGCCCAATTGATGATGATGTTCTGGCCATCAAGGTTCTGCCCATTCTTAAGGTTTAGAGTTAGCTTAAAGTTGCAGGTATAGGCTTTAGGGTCTAGGGCTAGTTTTAGCATTTAGGGTTTAGGGTTTAGGGTTGAGGATTTAGGGTTTACGATTTTAGAAAAAACTAAGTAAACTAGTAGGTTTAGGTTTATTTAGTTTACTTATTATTTATTTTAGTTTATTTTATTTTTTATTTTTATTTAGGTCAATTTTTTATTTTTATTTAGGTTAATTATTTATTCTTATTTAGTTTGGTTTTTTTATTTTAAATTTATTTATTTTAGTTTAGGTTTTTTATTTTTTATTTTTAAGTTTAGTTTTAGGCTTACGTTTAATTTTTCAGTTTAGTTTTATGTTTATTTAATTTTTAAGGTTTAGGCTTTTTTTATTTTTAGGTTTAGGTCTAGGTTTTTATTTTCTTTTTCTAGGTTTAAGTTTAAATTTTTATTTTAGGTTTATTTTTAGGTTTTATTTGTTAGTTTAGGTTTAGGTTTATTTTTAGTTTATTCTATTTATTTAGTTCAGGGTTTAGGTTTAGTTTATTTTAGGTTTAAGTTTAGGTTTTATTTATTTTAGTTTAGTTTATTTTAGTTTAGGTTTTGGATTATTTTTTTATTTTAGGTTTAGCTTTTTTTTAGTTTAAGGTTTAGGTATTATTTTTATTTATTTTAAGTTTATTTTTTAGGTTTATATTTTTATTTAGTTTTTATTTTAGCTTTATTTTTTATGTTTAATTTTTTTATTATGTTTTCTATTTCTAAGTTATTTTATTTTTTTAATTTAGTTTAGGTTTCTATTTATCTAATTTTAGTTTAGTAGTATTTTTTATTTTATTATATTTTTAAGTTCAGGTTTAGGTTTATGTTTCAGTTTTAGTTTAGGTTTATAGTTTATTTTATTATTTTATTTAGGTTTAAATTTTTTCTTTAGTTTATTTTTAGGTTTTATTTAGTTTGGGTTAAGGTTTTTAGGTTTTTAGGGTTTATTGCTTAGGGTTTAGGGTCTAAGGTTTAGGGATTAGGGTTTGGGGTTTAGGGTTATAAATTTTAGGGTTTAGGGTTCTAAGTCTAGGGTTTAGGGTTTAGGGTTTTTTATTTTTATTTATTTTTATTTTTAACTTTCTTAAAATTAAGTAAACTGGTAGGTTTAGGTTTACTTAGTTTATTTAGTTTATTTATTATTTATTTTAGTTTAATTTATTTTTTAATTTTATTTAGGATTATTTTTATTTTTATTTAGTTTAGTTTATTCATTCTAGGTTTTATTTTTTTAGTTTATTTAGTAGGTTGAGGTTTAGGTTTAGGTTTATTTTTTTAAGTTTAGTTATATTTTTATTTTATTCTTTAGGTTTAGTTTTTTATTTTTTATTTTTAGATTTAGGTTTAGGTTTTTATTTTATTTTTCTAGGTTTAGCTTTTAGCTTTTTATTTTAGGTTTATTTTTAGGTATTATTTTTTAGTTTAGGTTTAGGTTTATTTTTAGTTTATTTTTTTTTATTTAGTTTAGTTTTAGGTTTAGATTTAGTTTACTTTAGGTTTAGGTTTAGGTTTTATTTCTTTTAGTTTAGTTTATCTTAGTTTAGGTTTATTTTATTTTTAGTTTAAGTTCAGGGTTTTTTTTTTATGTTTAGGGTATAGGTTTTATTATTTATTTATTTTTGGGTTTATCTTTTTTTGCTTAGGTTTTTATCTAATTTTTGTTTTATGTTTATTTTAAATCTATTTTAGGTTTAGTTTTTATTTTATTTTATCTTTTTCATTATTTTTAGTTTAGTTTATGTTTTCATTTATTTTATTTTAGTTTAGTTTTTATTTTTATTTTATTTTTTTTAGGTTAAGGTTTATGTTTTTATTTTATTTTATTTTATAGGTTTAGATTTAGGGTTTAGGGTTTTAGGGTTTAGGGTTTAGGGTTAGGGTTTATGGTTTAGGGTTTAGGGTTTAGTGTTTATGCTTCAGGGTTTTGGGTTTTGAGGGTTTAGGGTATAGGGTTAGCTTAGGATTAAAGGTTAGTTTAGGGTTTAAGGGTTTTAGCTTTTAGGGTTTAAGGTCTAGGGTTAGTTTAGGGTTTTAGGGTTTAGGGAGTAGAGTTTATGGCTTAGGGTTAGCTTAAGGTTTAGGGTTTTATTTTTTTATTTTTTTTATTTTTTTATTTTTTTATTATAGAGCTTATTTTTGTATTTTTTATTTTAGGTTTGGGTTTATTTTTTAGGTTTATTTTTATAATATTTTATCTTTAAGTTTAGGTTTATTTTTATTATATCTTTATTTTTATTTATTTATTTTATTTAGTTTTGTTTATTTTTGGTTTATTTTATTTTAGTTTAGCTTATTTTATTTTCACTTTATTTATTTTGGATGATTTAATTTATTTTTATTTAAGTTTAAGTTTCAGTTTAGCTTATCTATTTTAGTTTATATTATTTAGTTTATTTATTTTCATTTAGGTTTATTTTATTTTTAGGTTTAATTTATTTATTTTAATTTTAGTTTATTTTATTTATTCTAGGGTTCATTTAGTTTAGTTTTTTGTTTATTAATTTTTTATATATTTGATTTTTATTTAGTTTTTATTTTCTTTTAATTTTTATTTTATTTTTATTTTAGTTTATTTAGGTTTAGGTTTAGGTTTATTTATTTAGTTTAGTTTATTTAGTTTTATTTTATTTGTTTTAGGTTTGATTTATTTGAGGTTTATTTTTTATTTAGTTTATTTTAATTTATTTATTTTATTTTTAATTTATTTTATTTATATTTGGTAAATTTTATTTTTTTCTAATTTTATTAATTTTAGTTTTAGGGTTTATTTATATATATTTTTTAGTTTAGTTTATTTTATTTATTTTTATTTAGTTTAGTTTAGGTTTATTTATTTTGTTTTTATTTACTTTATTTATTTTTATCTAAAATTTTTTTTTTAGTTTTGTTTCAGTTTGTTATTTTTATTTATTTTATTTCTAATTTAGCTTATTTTATTTATTTATGTTTATTTTATATTATATTAGGTTTATTTTATTTAGTTAGTTTAGGTTTAGGTTTATTTATTTAATTTAGTTTTTTATTTTAGATTATTTATTTATTTTATTTTTATTTTAGTTTATTTAGGTTCTATGTTTTATTTTTAAAATTTATTTTATTTTATATATTTTTATTTTAGTTTTATTTTAGTTTAGTTTAGGTTAATTTAGTTTAGTTTATTTTTATTTTTACTTTTATTTAGGTTTTTAGGTTTATTTTTATTTTAATTAGTTAATTTATTTTAGGTTTAGGTTTAAGTTTATTAGTTTATCTTATTTTTTAGTTTAGGTTTTTTTTCTTGTTTTTATTTTAGGTTAATTTATTTTTATTTTTTATTTATTTATTTAAGTTTAGTTTGTTTAATATTTTTCAGGTTTAGGTTTTATTTTTAGGTTTAGTTTTATTTTACTTTATTTACGTTTATTGTATTTTTAGGTTTATTTAGATTTATTTAGCTTACTTAGTTTCTTTATTTTTTTAGTTTATTTTTATTTATTTAATTTTAGTTTATTTTATTTAGTTTAGGTTTAGGTTTTTTTAGTTTAGTTTAGGTTTTAACTTTAGGTTTAGGTTTAGGTTTATTTAGTTTTTTTAGGTTTTGTTTAGTTTATTTTATTTTTTAGTTTATTTAGGTTTAAGTTTAGGTTTATTTTTATTATTATTTTATTTAGTTTATTTATTTAGTTTTTATATTTTCATTTTATTTATTTAGTTTAGTTTATTTTATTATTTTATTTTATTTTATTTTTTTTTTTATTTATTTAGTTTATTTTCTTTTTTATTTAAGTATATTTAGTTTATTTTAGTTTATTTATTTATTTAAGTTTCTTTATTTTTAGTTTATTTTTATTTAGTTTAGGCTTTCTATTTAGTTTAGTTTATTTAGGTTTATTTTGTTTAGTTTAGTTTATTTAGGTTTATTTATTTTATTTTATTTTCAATTAGTTTATTTTAGGTTTATTTATTTAATTTAGTTTATTTATTTTTAGTTTATTTTATTTTAGTTTAGGTTTAAGTTTATTTTGTTTATTTATTTAGTTTAGGTTAGATTTATTTTAGGTTTAGGTTTAGGTTCAGGTTTTTATTTTGTTTTCATTTTTGTTTATTTTATTTAGTTTATTAATTTATTTAGGTTTTTATTTTTATTTTTTTAGTTTATTTTATTTAAGTTTAGGTTTAGGTTTAGGTTTAGGTTTAAGTTTTTTTTAAATTTTAGGTTTATTTTTATTTTTATTTCATTTAGGTTTAGTGTTTATTTATTATTTATTTTATTTTATTCTATTTTTATTTAGTTTATTTTATTTATTATATATTTTTCGTTTATGTTTATTTATTTTTAAAATTTATTTTTTTATTTAGTTTTTTATTTTTATTTAGTTCAATTATATTTTTTTAACTTTTAATTTTTAGTTTATGTTTTTAGGTTTTTAGTTTAGTTTAGTTTATTTATTTTTTTTACTTTAGCTTTTATTTATTTTTGTTTAGTTAATTTACTTTAATTAATTTATTTTATTTTTATTTAGTTTTTGTTTAGGTTTAGGTTTAAGTTTATTTATTTTATTTGATTTAGGTTTATTTTTTTAAGTTTATTTATTTTATTTTAGTTGTTTAGTCTTTTTAATAAAGTCATTTCTGCTCTTTCTTTCACTTCTAATTTTGAAATGCGTACTATTTCTGATTTTCCTTTGTCTAATGTTGTTGATGATTTTGAATGCTCTTATTTGAAATTGATAGCTTCTGCTGATCGCCGTGCCTTTTATAACAATAATGATTCATTTTCGAATGGAGATTTTTGGAGAAAGGACATGGTTATAAAACTATTTATAAGAAGAAAAAGTGTTCAAATTTATGCCCCTCCTCACTTGCCGAGGGTAACTCATTTTAAAGCTTCTTGGAAATAATCTCTCCTATCCTTGGGAGGTCTTTGCCTTTGGCTTGTTTTTTCTCTGTTGGCTGAGCTGTTGTTGTGTGTTTTCTTGCTATCTAGAGTATTGGCTTCTTGGCTAATTTTCCTCCTTTTAGCTTGGGATTTTTGGCTTCCGGTGTGCTGAGTTTTTTTTGGTGCCCTTTGACTGGTTGGTTTTGTGCTAGTTGCTTTGTTCCTATTGGCTTGCCTTTCTTTGGTTAGTTCTTTTGCTCTCTTTGTTGGTGGTACGTTGGGTCTTTTGTCCTTGGCATGTGGTTTGTCCATTGGCTGGTTGTTTATCTATTTATTTTACTTAGCCTTCATCTTTTTTGGTTGGTTTGGTCCACTTGCTCTTTCTTGAGCTATTTTTCTTGGGTGCTCTATTGTGTGGCTGCTCTATTGGTTGTTTCCTTTCCTTTGGTTGGTGCCTTGGTGGCTTTAGATTGGTGTTGTTGTGGGCTCTGTTGGCTTGGTGCCTTGGTGGCTTTGGATTGGTATTGTTGTGGGCTCTATTGGCTTTGTCTTTGAGGGCTCTTTTTTTTTGGGGCTGTGAGCTTCTTTTCTCCCTCTTTTTTAAGAGGTGTTCATATTTTATTTTGTTGGGATGGCCTTATGTTAATTTTATCTATTGGTCTCCTCTCTTTTTTTTTGTTTCCTTTCCTTCACTTTTTGTTTTGCTGGTTGGCTATTATGATAGGTTTATATTTTTCTTCGGTTGGGATGGCTATAATGATATGATGGATTTTTTTCCTTGAAATTTTTGTGGCTATTGACTTTTTCTATTTGTAACCCTTCTTTGAAGTTGGATAAACTTAGGATTTGATGCCCCTCATTATTTTGGTTATCCTTCTTTTCTCATATCTCAACTCGAGTTTTTTTCTATTTATGTTTTTGAGCTCCTTCTGGCTGAGATTTCTTGTAGGTTGTAGGTTCTCTTTTTAAGTTGGTCTTTTCTTCTTCTTGGAGGGAGCTAGAGTCTTAATAATGATCTCTTTTTTTTTAGATGGCTGGAGTTGTTTTCAGTTGCAGGTTGCAGGTTTCCATTTCCTATGGATCTTCATCTCTTTCGAGGTTCTTTTAGAGCTACATGAATTCTTCCCCTTTTTTGCCTTTTGCTTGGCTTTCTTAGTTTTGTCTTTATTTTTTTTCTTTATTTCTCTTTGATTTATTAGTTTAGGGACTAAACTCTTTAGGATTCTCCTGTTCTTTATTTGAGCAGTAGTTTCTTTTTTTTCTTGAGTTTAGTCTCTAATATGGTCTTCTTGTATCTATTTTTTTTATAAATTCCTTTTAGTTAAAAAAAAAAAACTCTAAACCTAAAATAAACTTTAAACCCTAAGACCCTAAAGCCTAAACACTAAACCCTAAACCCTAAACCCTAAACCCCAAACCCTAAACCCTAAAATGCTAAACCAAACTACCCAAACCCTAAATTAAAAATAAACCCTAAACCCTAAAATCCTAAAAACCTAAACCTAAACTAAATAAAACATAAAAATAAAATAAATAAAAAACCTAAACATAAATAAAATAAGAAATAAAATAAAATAGAAACCTAAGATAAAACCAAAACCTAAAATTAAAATAAAATAAAAAATAAAAATAAATTATAATAAAATAAATAAAAACCAAAACTAAATTAAAAAAATAAAATAAACTTTAAAAAACCTAAATAAAATAAAACTAAATGTAAAATAAAAATAAAATAAACCTAAAATAAAATAAAAACCTAAACTTAAAAATAAATCTAAAATAAATAATAAATAAAACCTAAACCTAAAACTAAAAAAAAACTAAACCTAAAATAAAATAAAATAAACTTAAATTTAAATTAAAATAAGCTAAATTAAAATAAATAAAATCAGAACTTAAACCTAAAATAAACTAAACCTAAACCTAAACTAAATAAAATAAACTAAACTAAAAATAAACCTAAACCTAAACTAAAATAAAATCTAAAAACAAACCTTAAATAAAAACTTAAACCTAAACCTAAAAAATAAAATAAAAATCTAAACCTAAACCTAAATAAAAATAAAAAACCTAAACATAAAATAAAATTCAAATAAAAAAAAATAAACCTAAACCTAAACCAAAATAAACAAAATGAAAACCTAAACTAAGAAACCTAAAATAAATAAACTAAAATAAAATAAATAAAAAAAAATAAACATAAATAAAAATAAAAATTTTAAAAATAAAGAAATAATATAAACTAAATTATCCTAAACTGGGTTTACTTAATTTAAAAAAACCTAAACTAAATAAACCCAAAATAACCCACCCCATAAACCTAAACCCTAAAGCCAAAACCCTAAACCCTAAACTAAAATCAACCCTAAACCCTAAACTTTAAAACCCTAAACCCTAAACCTAACCTCCCTAACCTAAATCTTAAACCCTATTATCCCAAACCTAAACCCTAAACCCCGGTTGAGCTGATTTTATGAAGGTGATCTTAAAGAAGTCGGTGAAGAGGTTGCAAAATACAAAGTTGGTGCTCACGCCCATGTTGGTCTTGTACTATTGATGTTGTGGTTCCTCCAGGCAACATTGGTCTAGATCCTTCACAACTTCTTTCTTCTAGGTTCTCAATATCCCAACTAAGATCAACAAGGGTACTGTTGAATTTATCACCCTGATTAAGCTAATTAAAAATGGCAATGAGGTGGGATCCTTAGAGGCTACACTCTTCACTAAGCTAGGGATTAGGCCATTCTCTAATGGTCTTGTCATCCAATCTGTGTATTATGATGGATCGATGTTCAGTCCTGAGGTACTTTACCTCACTAAACATGATCTCATCGAGAAGTTTTCGGTAGGACTTTTAATGATCACTTCTCTCTCACTAGCCCTCTCTTATCCCAAACTTACTGCAGCGCCCCACATGTTCATCAACTCTTACAAGAATGTCCTCGCCATCATAATTGCCGCTGAATACATAGACCCACAGGCCAAGAAGGTTAAGTGGTATTTGAAGGATCTTAGTAAATTTGTTGTGGCTACTGCGCCTGATGCTTCTAGTACTCTTGCTGCTGCTGCTGCTCCGGCTACTGTAGTGGAAGAGAAGAAGGAAGAGCCTGCTGAGGAATCTGATGATGATATGGGATTTAGCTTGTTTGACAAAGCTTTGTTGGCCTTCTATCAAATAAAATTTTATTATCTTTGGGAGTTAAATTATTTTGTGAAATACTATTTTCATGAATTTTTTAATTACATTTTATTTTATCCTATTTTATTAGTTGTTAGAGGATAATGTGTTACATGTTTTGGTAATTTCTTAATTATTATGAAATCATTTGAGTATAAAAAAAAATCCTAAACCCCAAACCCCAAACCCTAAACCTAAACCTAAAGTAACTAAATAAATTAAAAAATAAACCTAAACCCTAAAACCTAATAAACCTAAACCTAAAGTAAAACCCTAAGAATGGGAAGAACATTGACGGTAGGAACATCACCGTCAACCATGTTCAGTCTAGATCTAGCGGTGGAGGTGAAGGCGGAGGCGGCAGTTATCGTAGTGCTGGTGGGAGATCTCGAGGTGCTGGTGGATATGGAGGTGGGATGAGCGACAGAGGTTACAACCATCGTGGTGGCAGAGAGAGATATTGGGGATATGATGGTGGATCTCGCTACTCGAGAGGTCAGGGTGGTTCTGATGGGAACTGGATCAATTAAAGGGCGGCCGATCTGAGCTGCTACTTATGGAACTATTCTTTATAGTAGAGATAGTTCTAGTTATCTAGAGTTTTTGATTTGCTCTATGCGTGCTCATTTTTTAACAATGTCGTCACCTGTTCCTTAGAGAACTTGGTTCGTTACTTGGTTGATGAAATCAAAAAAAAAAGAAATCTTGAATCTGAATTTGTTCTTTGTTAAAAAAAACCAAAAATCCTAAACCTTAAACTAAAACATGAACCCTAAACCTAAACCCTAAACCTTAAATGTAAACCCTAAACCCTAAAAATAAATAACAAAATAATAAAAAAATCCTAACCCTAAACCCTAAACCTACAACCCAAAACCCTAAAACCATAAACCCCAAATCCCAAACCCTAAACCCTAAACCTTAAACCCTAAACCCTAAAGCCTAAAGGCTAAACCCTAAACCCTACTAAACAACCTTACCCTAAACTCTAACCCTACTAAAACTAAAACCCTAAACCACAAACCCTAAACATAAACCTAAATAAAATAAAAAAAAATCAAATAAAATAAAACCTAAACTAAAACCTAAACTCGTAAAAATAAAATAAACTCAAAGAAAATAAACTAAAATAAATTAAATAAAACCAACTAAATTAAAAATAAAATAAACCTGGAATAAAAATAAAATAAAATAAAATAAAATAAAATAAAATAAACCTAAGATAAAAAATTAAATTAAATAAAACCTAAACGAATAAACCTAAAATAAATAAATAAACCTAAACCCTAAACCAAAAAAACTAAAATAAAACTAAAATAAACAAAATAAAAAAAACCTAAACAAAATAAACTAAACTAAACCTAAAATAAACTAAAATAAAATAAAATAAAATAAAATAAACCTAAATCTAAACTAAAAACCTAAAATAAAACCTAAAACCTAAACCTAAAATAAAATAAAAAACCTAAACTTAAACCTAAAAATAAAATAAAACCTAAACATAAAATAAATAAATAATAAAACTAAACTAAAAATAAACCTAAACCTAAAACTAAACCTATAAAATAAACTAAAATAAAAACCTAAGATTAATAAACCTAAAATAAATAAACTAAACTAAATAAAAATAAAATAAACCTAAATAAAATAAAATAAAATAAATAAAATAACATAAACCTACTTGGTTTGCTTAAAAAAAACATCCTAACCCTAAACTAACCCTAAACACTAAACCATAAACCCTAAAGCCTGGACCCACTAACGCTACCCTAAACCTGCCTGACCCTAACCTAAAACCACAAACGATACCCTGATCCCTAAACCTTGTCCTAAACAACCTTGAACCCTAAACCTACCCTGAGCCTAAACCCTAAAACCTAAAACTTAAAACCTAAACCTAAACAAAATAAAACTTAAAATAAAATAAATAAAAAAAAAAAACTTAAACCTAAATAAAATAAAAAAAAAAAAATAAACTTGAACTACCAAAACCTAAACTTGAAAATAAACATAAACCTAAAATGAAATAAAATAAAAAATATAAACTAAACAAAAATAAAATAATTAAAAACCTAAAATAAACTAAAAAAAAATTAAATAATCTTAAAAAAACCAAAATAAAATCAAACCTAAATGTAAAATAAAAAATAAAACTTAATATAAAATAAGATAGAAACTAAATAAAAACCTAAATAAAAAAAATAAACCTAAAAATAAATAAATTACAAAACCTAAACACAAAACTAAAAAAATACCTAAACCTAAAATAAACCAAAAAAAAAATAAATCTAAACCTAAACTAAAATAAATAAAACGTAAAACTAAACCTAAAATAAACAAAACCTAAACCCTAAATTAAATAAAATAAAATAAACTAAAATAAACCTAAACTAAACCAAAATAAAACTTAAAATAAACCTAAAATAAAACTTAAAACATAAACCTAAGAAAATAAAAGAAACCTAAACTAAACCTAAAATATAATAAAACCTAAATTTAAAAATGAAATAAAAGTAAAACTAAAAAAATAAACATAATAAACCTAAAGTTAAAAAAAAATAAAAAAACATAAACTAAAATAAATAAACATAAAAAAATAAATTAACTAAATAAAAAATTGATAAAATATAAAATAAACTAAAATAAACTAAACCTTGTGGTTTGCTTTAAAACCTAAACCCAGCTACATTAAATCCTACTATAAACCCTAAATCCTGACCCAACTAACCTACCCTAAACCCTACGTGGGACCCTCCATGACCATATGCCCTGACCCTAAACCCAGGCAAACCCTACCCCTGACCACACCCAGGCCACATCTGTCAGATCCTAAATTAACCCTCACTACCCTAAACCTGAACCTGGGCCCTAAATGTGAGCCCTAGGCTAAACCCCAAAACCACCACTGAGGCTAAACCTAAACCTAGGCCCACCCTGACCCTAGGCCCCTACCCTGACCCAACCCTAAACCTAAAATCCTAAATAAAACCTAAAACATAAATGTGAGTAAAGACTTAAAAATAAATAAGTAAAATATAAACCTAAACTAAAACCTAAACCTAAACCTATATAAAAGATAAATTAAAAATAAATAAAATAAATAATTAAAACCTGCTAAAATAAATAAACAAAGATCCTAAATAATAAAAATAAATAAAATAAATAAATAAAATAAAATAAAACTACATAAAACTAAACCTAAAATAACATAAACCTAGATAAATAAAATAACCCAAACCCTAAACTAAAATAAAACTAAACCTAATATAAATAAAAATAAATACCTAAACTATAATAAACTAATAAATAAAACCTAAACCTAAAATAAAATAATCCTAAATCCTAAACTAAATAAAAATAGTAAACTAAACCTAAATAAAATAAAAATAAACCTAAAATAAAACATAAAACTAAACCTAAAAAAAAGAAAAAATAAAAAGATAAACTAAACTAAAAAAGAATATAAAACATAAACATAATCCTAAAAATAAAAAAATAAAGCCTAAACCTAAAATAAAATAAAAATAAAACTAAACTAAAAAATAAACATAAACCTAAACCTAAACTTAGAAAATAAACTAAACTAAAAACTAAACTAAAAAATAAACATAAAATAAATAAACTAAACTAATAAAAATAAATAAAATAAAATAAATAAAAATAAACTAAATAAACCTAAACTTAATGGTTTACTTAATTAAAAAAAAACCCTAAACTCTAAACCCTAAACCCTAAGAATGGGCAAAACCTTGATGGCAAGAACATCCCCGTCAACTAGGCTTAGTCTAGATCTGGATGTGCTGGTGGATATGAAGGTTGTGATCGGAGTAGTGGTGGTTATTGAGGCGGGAGGAGTGATGGAGGTTAAAGCCATGGTGGGGGCGGAGGGAGAAATTGAGGATATGATGATATATCCCACTACTCGAGAGGCCAGGGTGGTTCTGATAGGAATAATAGAAACAGAAGAATGGTCGATACGAACTGCTACTTATGGAAGTGTGTCTTTACAGTAGAGATGATTCTAGTTATCTAGGGTTTTTGATTTGCTCTATGCGTGCTCATTTTTTGTCTATGTCGTCACTTGTGTCTTAAAGAACTTGGTGGCTTACCTGATTGATGAAATTAAAAAGAAGAAATGTTGAATCTGAATTTGTTCTTTGTTAAAAAAAACCAAAAACCATACCCTAAACTAAACCTAAACCCTAAACCTAAAACATAAACCATAAACCTAAAACCCTAAACCCTAAACCCTAAAAATAAAAAAAATAAGAAATTTAAAAAATCCCTAACCTTAAACCCTAAATACTAAAACTAACACTAAACCCTAAACCCTAAACCTACAACCCTAAACCCTAAACCCTAAACACTAAAACCTAAAACACTAAACCCCAACCCCTAAAATAACCCTAAACCCTAAAAACTATAGCCTGATAAACACTAAATCCTAAACCCTAAGCCTAAACCCTACCAACCCCACCCTAAACCAGACCTAACCCTAAACCCTGCCCTAAAACTAAACCTAAACTAAACAAACAACAAAAGAAATAAATAAAATATTAAAACTTAAATAAATAAAAATAAAAAATAAATAATAACTCTAAACTTAAATAAACCTAAACTTACATAAATCTAAACCTAAAATTAAATAAAATAAAAATAAAAAAAAAATAAAATATTAAATAAAAACCTCAAATAAACTAAAAAAATAAAATAAACCTAAAAGGAAAAAATCTAAACAAAATAAATACTAACAAAAAATAAAAATAAAATAAAATAAAAACTAAAGAAAAACCTAAACCTAAAAAATAAACCTAAAAATAAATCATAAATATATAAAAAATGAAACCTAAACCAAATAAAACCTAAACCTAAATAAAAAAATAAAATAAAACCTAAACCTAAACCTAAAAAAATAAACTAAACTAAAATAAATAAACTTAAACCCTAAATAAACCTAAACCCTAAAGTAAATAAAAATAAAATAAACCTAAAACAATGACCTAAAACTTAAACCTAAAAGAATAAAATATAAACTTAAACATAAACCTAAAAATATAAAATAAAACCTAAACCTAAAAAATAAAATAAAAATAAAACTAAATTAAAATATAAACATATACCTAAACCTAAACCTAAAAATTAAACTAAAATGAAAAATCTAAACTAAAATAAATAAATATAAAAAATGAACCTAAAGAAAAATAAAAGAAATATTAAAATAAAATTTACTAAAATAAATAAACTCAATAAAGTAAAAATAACCAAAACTTACCAGCTTACTTAATTTTAAAAAAAACCCTAAACCTTAGACCCTAAATCCAAAACTTTAAACCTTAACCTCAAACCCTAAAACCACTCTAAACCACGGCAGTAAAGCTGACTAAACCTGACCCTAACCCAGACCTAAATCTTAAAACCCTAAACCCTAAATTAACCCTTAAATTTAAAACCTTAAACCTAAACCCTAAATCTTAAATTAACCCTAAACCTAGACTCTAAAAACTAACTCTAACTCTAAACTGCTAGCCCTAAACCACAAACCCTAAACTCTTAAAATCCTCAAACCTTAAACCCTACAAACCCTACAAACCTAAATCATAAAACCTAAACTTAAAGTTAAGAAACCCTAAAAATAAAAAAAATAAAAAAATTGAAACATAAATAGATTGAAAAAATTAAATTAAATTAAAACCTAAACTAAAACTTAAACCTAAACCTAAAAGAAAAATAAAATATAAAAATAAAAATAAACTAAAATAAAATAAATAAAAACCTAAACTAAATAAAAAAATTAAATAAATCTAAAAATAAAAATAAAAATAAAATAAACCTAAAATAAAAATTAAGTAAAAGCCAAACCTAAAAAATAAACCTAAAAATAAATAAAAAATAAAACCCAAACACTACAATAAAAATAAAAACTAAACCTAGAATAAAGATAAAATAAAACTAAACCTAAACTAAAAAAACTAAACTAAAATAATTTAAACCTAAACCTAAACCTAAAATAAACTAAGCCTAAATCCTAAACTATATAAAATAAAATAAACTAAAAGTAAGCTAAAATAAACTAAAAAACCTTAAATAAACTAAATTAAAACTAAAAATACCTAAGCCTAAACCCTAAAACTGAAACCTAAAATGAAATTAAATAAAACCTAAAATTAAAATTAATAAAACCAAATCAAAAAATAAAATGAAAATAAATAAAGTAAAACATACACTTCCTAAACCTAAAGAAAATAAAGAAAAATTAAAAAGTAAACTAAAATAAAATAAATAAAACCTAAACTAAACTAAAAAAAAAAAACTAAATAAAATAAAACTAAACCTAAAATAAAAAAAACAAACTTAAAATAAAATATAATAAAAACTAAATAAAAACCTAAACCTAAAAGATAAACCTAAAAATAAAAATAAAAAACTAAACCCTAAACTAAAAATAAAAACCTAAACCTAAAATAACAATAATATAACCCTAAACCTAAACTAAGATAAACTAAACTAAAATAAATAAAATTAAATAAACTAAAAGTAAACCTAAACCTAAATAAACTAAACCTAAATCTAAACTAAATAAAAAAAAATAAACTAAAAAAAGTAAACCTAAACCTAAAAAAAACTTAAAATAAACACAAAATAAAAAAAAAAACTAAAACCTAAACCTTAAACCCTAAAAGCTAAAACCTAAACCTAAACCTAAACCTAAAATAAGATAAAATTAAAACTAAATAAAAATAAATAACTAAAATTAAAATATAAAAAAAACCTAAAATAAAATAAAATATATCTAAAAAATAAAATAAAAAAATAAATAAACCTAAACCTAAAATAATCCCAAAATAAAATCTAAAAAAATAAACCTAAACCTAAACCTAAAACTAAAACTAAAATACAATAAATATAAACCTAAACTAAGAAAACTAAAACTAAAATAAATAAAACCCCAAATTTAAACCTAAAATAAATGACTAAACCTAAACTAAACTAAATAATAAAATAAAGTAAAATAAACCTATACATAAACTAAAAGTAATACCTAAATAAACTAAAATAAAACCTAAACCAAAAGCTAAAAAAAAATAAAATAAAAGTCTAAACCTAAAACTAAAATAAAAATAAAACCTAAAACCAAAATATAAAATAAAAAATATTGACATAAAATAAACCCAAACCTACAAAATAAGCTAAAATAAATAAACCTAAAATAAATAACCTAAACTAAATAAAAATAAAATAAACCTAAATTAAATAAAATAAAATAAACTAAAATAAATAAAATAACTAATAAACTAAATAAACTTACTATGGGTTTGCTTTTTTTGAATAAAATAAATTTTAAAAAAAAATAAATTAAAAAAAACTCTAAACCCAAACCTAAACTAAACCTAAAATCTACAACTAAATCCTAAACCCCACCCTACCCACCACAACCTGTCCCAACCCTAACACTAAATCCTAAAATCAACCCTAAACCCACAAACATAAATCTAAACCCTGACCCTAAAAACCTTAAAACCTAAACCTAAACTAAATAAAACTTAAAAAGAAAATTAATAAAAGAACATAAACATAAGCAAAATAAAAAATAAAATAAAATAAAAACCTAAACTAAATCCTAAACCTAAACTTAAACCTAATCATAAAATAAAATAAAAAACAAAACTAAACTAAAATAAATAAAATAAATAAAAAACCTAAACTAAACTATAAAATAATAAACCTAAAAATATGACTAAATAAAATAAAAAATAAATGCAAAATAAATAAAATAAACTTAAATATAAAATATAATCTAAAACCTAAACCTAAAATAAATAAAAATAAAACCCAAATCCTACCTAAACTGAAAACTAAACCTAAACTAAAAACAAAATAAACAAAATAAGATAAATGTAAAACTAAACTTAAAAAAACTAAACTAAAATTAATAAAACCTAAACCTAAATCTAAAATAAACTAAACCTAAAAAGTAAATAAAATAATAACTAAAATAAACCTAAACCTAAACTAAAAAAACCTAAAATAAACCTAATAATAACCTAAACCTAAACTAAAACAAAATAAAAACTTAAACTTAAACCTAAAAACAAAAAACAAAACCTAAACCTGAAAAATAAAGTAAAAATAAAACTAAACAAAAAAATTAACATAAACCTATACTTAAACCTAAAAACTAAATTAAAATAAAAAACCTAAACTAAAATAAATTAATATAAAAAATAAACCTAAAGAAGAATAAAAATCAAATAAATTAAAATAAATAAAAGTAAACTTAAAATAATCTAAACCTACTAGTTTACTTAATTTAAAAAAAACCCTAAACCTTAAACCCTAAATCATAAACCCTAAACCCATAACCCTAAACCCTAAAACTTACCTTAAACCTTGAACCCTAAAGCTACAACCCTTAAACCTTAGGCCATAAACCCTAAAAAATCCTAAACCCAAACCCCACCTACGGATAATCCACAAACCCAAAACCTAAACCTAAATTAACCCTAAACAAACCCTTAACCAGAACCCTAAATCTAGGTGAATTAGCTACATGAATCCTTATCTCCATTGTGTCCTATTATGTGTCAAATTCTCATTTAAATCAAGTATACTAAGATCCTTTATACATCTTAACCAAGTCTTTTAGGTCTACCTCTAGCTTTCTTAACATAAGGCAAATCTAATGCATCTACTTTCCTAATCGGTCATGAGACGATAGGCGCTTTATGTGGCCAAACATCTACTCTAATCTTATCTACCCTGAGCTACTCAACTTTTTCCTGAATATACTCATTTTGCATTCTATCTCTAAGAGTAAAGCCACTCATCCACCTAAGCATCCTCATCTCTTTAACACTTAACTTAGTCTTATGCTTCTCTTTTATTGGCCAACATTCTACACCATAATTCATTGTAGGTCTTACCACCATCTTATAAAATTTTCCCTTAAGTTTAAGTGGAACTTTTCTATCACATAATAGTGTGCATTTCTCCACTTCAACCATCCAACTTGAATTCTACTAATAACATCTCCATCTATTTCATCATCATTTTGAACAATAGAGCCTAAATATCTGAAACGCTCACTCTTATTAATGATGTGTTCACCTAATGTCACAACACAAACATTAGAACTTCTACAACTAAAATTACACTCCATATATTCAATTTTAGATCTACTTAAATGAAAACCTTTAGACTCTAGAGTTGACCTCCATAATTCAAGTTTACGTTGGACTCCTCTCTAGTCTTATCAACAAGAATGTCATGACAAAAGCATACACCAAGGTACATCTTCTTGTAAATGCCTAGTAAGAACATCCATAACTAAAGTAAAAAAAGATAAGGGCTTAAACCTGATCCTTGATGTAATCCAACTGAAATAGGAAAATATTTTGTCAATCTTTTTGGTGTTTGGACACAAGTAATAGCTCTAGTATACATATCCTTAATGACTTGAATATAACCAATATTAACACCTTTATGTTCTAGAACACTCCAAAGAACATCTCTTGAAACTTTATCATAAGCTTTCTCTAAATCAATAAATATCATATGTACATCCTCCTTACTTTCTCTATGCTTCTCCATCAAACCCCTTAACAAATGTATAGCATCCATAGTAGATCTACCTGGCATGAAACCAAACTGATTGTGAGAAACTTCTGCATCACATCATAAGCTATGCTCAATTACTCTCTCCCATAATTTTAATGTATGGCATATTAATTTAATTCCACTATAATCTGCACACTCTTTTGCATCACCTTTATTCTTAAATATAAGAACCAACAAACTTTTTCTCCACTCATCTAGCATCTTTTTAGTCTTTAAAATGACATTAAAAAGATTTGTAAGACAAGAAATTCCTTATTCTCCTAAATATTTCCACACTTTTATTGGAATATTATTCGGTCCTACTACTTTTTCGCATTTCATTTTCTTTAAAGCTTCACTAACTTCAGATTTACTAATACGATGATAAAAATAAAATTCTCTATTTTTGTTAAGGTATTAAGGTTACTAAAATCATTCATAATTTCAAATTCTTCATTGAAAATTTTATCAATATACCTCATCCACCTATTTTCAATATCCTTTTCTAAAAAAAGCATTTTATTATTTTCATCTTTAATACACCTCACTTGAACTATATCTTTACTTCTTGTAGCTCTTTGGTTGGCTAACTTATACATACATCTTTCTTTGGTATCTAATCTATTGAATAAATCACTAAAAGCTAAATTTTTTGCATCATATACTGCTTTCTTAGAATCTCTACAGGCCACATTATATCTTTCCAAATTCTTTGAGTTTTTACATCTAAACCAAGTTTTATAACAATACTTCTTATTTTTTATCTTTTCTTGCACACTTTGACTCCACCACTAACTATTCTTATTAAAAGAAGCTTTTCCTTTTGATTCTCCAAGCACATCTTTAGCAACTTGCTTAATTTCACTTGCTATTTTTTCCCACATAATATTAGCTTCCTCATGAACATCCCAAATTCTAATCTCTTATAGCTTGCTCTTAAAAATATTTTTATTTGTGTTCTTTAAGTGTCCCCATCTAATTCTAGAACAATAATTTGGTTTATTTTTTCTCTTAAAACCTTCCATCTTAAAATCTTAAACTAACAATCGATGTTGGGCACTTAGATTTTCACTTGGAATGACCACAATCTTTACAATCAAAATGATCTATTTTTCTTATTAGAAAATAATCAATCGTGTTTTACTAGATCCATTTTATAAGTAATATGTTCATCTCTTTTCTTAAATAAAGTGTTAGCAACTACAAAATCATAAGCTAAAGCAAAATCTAATATAGACCTACCTTCTTGTAGTCACCCAAATCCATAACCACCATGTACTTTTAAAATCTTCTACCACTCTACCAACATGTCCATTTAAATCTCCTCCAATAAATACTTTTTCTTCAAGAGGTATCTTTTGTATTAATCCCTCTAATTCATTTCAAAAATTTTCTCTTGTGCTTACCTCCAAACCTACTTGAGGAGCATAGACACTTATAACATTGATAATCTTAGTATCAACAATAATCTTTAAAGCTATAATTCTATCTCCACATCTATTAATATTTATAACATTATCCTTCATGCTTTTATCTATAATCACACCTATACCATTTCTAGTTCAACTTTTACCTGAATACCAGAGTTTAAAACCTAAACTACCAATCTCCTTTGCCTTCTCCCCAACCCATTTAGTTTCTTGAACGCATAAAATATTTATCTTTCTATGAACTATAATATCTATTAATTCCATTAATTTGCTTGTAAGAGTACCTATATTCCAAGATCCTAACCTAATTTTAGTTTCATGGACTAACTTCTTTGCAAACATCCGTCCATAATTGGGAATCCTTGCTTATTTAACCTTGCAGGCCGATAGCTCTAGCACATTTTCACTATATTCAAACCATATATAGCTTCCAAGGGACCTAACATTACAATGATTTAAAGGATTCATGTCATGATTATTTTGACAAGTTTTATTATTGACTACCATGCAACCCTCCACTTTTCACATCCGGACATGGGACCGGCAATGGTAGTGTTAATTTTTAAACCCTAAACCCTAAACCTTGAAAATCTTAAACCCTAAAGCTTAAACACTAAACCCAAAACCCTAACCCAAAACTCTAAGCTCTAAAACCCTAAACCTAAAAACCCTAAACCCTAAACCCTTAAAATCTAAAAACCTAAACTTAAAGTAAATAAAACTTAAAAAGAAAATAAATAAAAAACAAAAATCTAAATAAAATAAAATAATAAAATAAAAAAAAACATAAACTAAAACCTAACTTAAATTAAAATAAAATAAAATAAATAAAACCTAAACTAAACTAAAATATATAAAATAAACCAAAGAATAAAAAACCTAAATACAATAAAACTAAAGTAAAATAAAAATAAAATAAACCAAAATAATACAAATAAAAAAACTAAATAAAACATAAACCCAAAAAATAAACCTAAAAAAAAAATGTAAATAAAATAAATAAATCCCAAACCTAAACAAAAAATATAAACTAAACCTAAATAAAAATAAGATAAACAAAAAAAAATAAACCTAAACCTAAACTAAAATAAAATAAACTTAAAAAATTAAAACCTAAACCTAAACCTAAAATAAGCTAAACCTAAATCCTAAACTAAATAAAATAAAATAAAATAAAAGTAAACCTAAACCTAAACTAAGAAATAAAATTTAAAAATAAACCTAAAATAAAAAATAAAACATTAACTTAAAAAATAAAATAAAAACAAAACTAAAGTAAAAAATTAAACCTAAACCTAAAAAATAAACTAAAATGAATAAACCTAAAATAAATAAACAAAACTAAATAAAAAAATAAACCTAAATAAAAAAATAAACTAAAATAAATAGTAAATAAATAAAATAAATAAAAACCTACAAGTTTACTTAATTTTAAAAAAATAACAATTCTAAAATAAATAAAAACAAATAAAAAATTGTAAATCCTAAACCCTAAACCCTAAAATCTACCCTAAACCCTACCTAAACCTCAGGAAAACTCTAAATCCAATAAACCTTAAACCCTAAACCATTGCTACACCAGAAAAAACAAATCCCAAACCCTAAACCATAAAGGCTAAACCACTAAACCTAAAACCTAAACCTAAAATAAATAAAATAAATAAAATTGAAAGCTAAACTAAAACCTAAACCTAAACTAAACCTAAACAAAATAAAATAAAATAAAACATAAAACTAAACTAAAATATATATAAAATAAACTATAAAATAAAATAAACCTAAAATAAAACCTAAATAAATTAAAAATAAATGTAAAATAAAATAAAATAAAATAAAAAACTAAATAAAACCTACAAAAATAAAAACCCAAATCCATCTTACTATAAAACTAAAGATAAAATAAAATAAACAAAATAAATAAATTATAAAAAGCTAAAATAAACTTAACTAAAATAAATAAAACATAAACCTAAACCTAAAATAAACTAAACTAAACCCTAAACTAAAATAAACTAAAAATAAAGTAAACCTAAACTAAAAATAAAACCTAAAATAAACCTAAATAAAATCCTAAAACTAAAACTAAAATAAAATAAAACCTAAACTAAACCTCAAAATAAAAATAAAACCTAAAACTAAAATAAAATAAAATAAACTAAAACAAAAAAATAACATAAACCTAAAATAAATTAAAATAAAAAAAAAAAATGATAAAAAATAAATCGTCAACTAATTAAAATTTAAAACCTAAATAAAATTTAAATAAAAATAAATTAAATAACTTACTGCCACTTTGCTTGTTTAACCTACTAAACCATTAACCTTCTCCCTGAGCCCTGAGCCCTGACCTAAACTGACCTACCACTAAATCCTACACCCTAACCACAATAAACCCTACACTGGCTGACTAGGCTGACACTGATCTACCCACAACCTGACCTGATCACAACTGATCCTGACCACAAAATACTGCTGAGCCACTAAAACCAAAACCACGACCTACCAAAATACTAACTAACCCTGATCTTTACCCTAAACTCTAAACCATGAAACTAAACCACTAAACCTAAATCCTAACCCTGACCTAAAAAACCAAAACACAAAAGCCCTTAAAACTAAATCTAAAAACCTAAAAAAAATAAAATAAAACCTAATAAGATAAATGGATTAACCTAAACCTAAAATAAAATTAAAAAAATAAAATAAACTAAGATAAAATAAAGAAAGGAAACTAAACAAAAAAAATAAAATAAACTTAAGATAAAACTTTAATAAAAGAAAAAACTAAACATAAATAAAATAAAATAAGCCTAAAATAAAATATGGTAAAACCTAATCCTAAAATAAACCTAAGATAAAACCTAAAATAAATAAATAAATAAATCTTAAACCCTAAACTAAAAAAAAACCTAAACCTATATAAAATAAAATAAATAAAAAATAAACATAAACCTAAAATAAACAAACTAAAATATAAAACCTAAACTAAACCTAAAATAAACTAAACCTAAACCTAAACCTAAACTAAATAAAATAAAATGAAATAAAAATAAACCTAAACTAAACTAAAAAAAAATAAAACCTAAAATAAGAAATAAAACCTAAAACCTAAACCTAGAGAAAATATTATAAAACCTAAACCTAAACCTCAAATATAAAATATAACATAAACTAAAAATAAAAAAGTAAAACTCAACTAAAAAATAAACTTAAACCTAAACCTAAACCTAATAATAAACTAACATAAAAACTCTAAACTAAATAAAAATAAAAATAAACCTAAATAAAAATTAAAAATAAAATAAACTAAAATAAAAAATAAACTAAATAAACCTAAACTTACTAGTTTACATAATTTACAAAAAAAAAACCCTAAACTCAAAATCCAAAACCCTAAACCATAAACCCAAAAACTAACCCTAAACCCTAATCTTAAACCTAAAGCATAAACCACAAAACCTAAACCCTAAAGCCAAACCCTAAACCTAAACCTTAAATCCCAAACCCTAAACCTAAAATAAAAGTAACTAAATAAATTAAAAAATAAACATAAACCCTAAAGCCTAATAAACCTAAACCTAAACCTAAACCCTAAGAATAGGTAGAATGTTGACGACAGGAACATTACGGTCAACTATGCTAAGTCTAGATATGGCTGAAGAGGCGAAGGCAGAGGCGGTTGTTCTCACTATGGTGGTGGGGATCTGGAGGTGCTGGTGGATATTGAGGTGGTGATCGGAGAAGTGGTGGTTATGGCGGGAGTAGATGGAGATTAGTCATTGGTGGCAGAGTGCAGTCAGGGGATATGATTGGATCGCTACTCGAGAGGTCGGGGTGGTTTTGATGGGAACTGGAGAAACTGAAGAATGGCTGATCTGATCTGCTGCTTATGGAACTTCGACTATATGGTAGAGATGGTTCTAGTTTTTAGGGTTTTTGATTTACTCTATGCATGCTGATTTTTGATCTATGTCATTACTTATGTCTTAGGAAACATGGTGTGTTACTCTTAGTTGATCTAATTAAATAGAAGAAATGTTGAATCTTAATTGGATCTCTATTATAAAAAAAAATAAAAGCCCTAAAACATGAACCCTAGACCTAAAACCTAAACCCTATACCCTAAACTAAACCACAAATCCTAAATCCTAACCACAAATCCCTAACAAACCTAAACTAAACCCTAAATCCTAAACCCTAAACCTAAACCCAAAACTCTAAACCCTAAACCCAACCCTAAACCCTAAACTACCCTAAAATAAACTAACAATCTAATACCTAAACCTAAAACTACCTAATAAACTCTAAACTAACCTTAAACTACCACTAAATCTAAATATGTCTAATCCCTGACCCTAATCCCACACAAAACCTAAAAGCCTAAACCACAACCACAACCATCTAAATCCTAACCATGTTTACACTACCCTGAGCACTCCCTACCCTAATATCTCTAAACCTCCCTGACCTAAACTACACTATGAGCTTAAAACCTAAACCTAAACTAAAATACCAATATAAATAAATAAAATAAACTTAAACCTAAATATGTTAAAAAATAAAACCTAAGTGAAACCTAAATCTAAACCTAAAATAAATTAAAAATAAAAATAAAATAAAGTCCTAAAAAGATCTTTATCTTTGTTAAAAAAAATAAATAAACCTAAACATGACCAATAAACCTATGCCTTTAATATCATACCCTAATTACTCTACCTATCTACCCTAATAAATAAACCCAAATAACTATAATAAAAATCCTAAATCCTAAATCTAAAATATACCTAAAACTAATATAAATACCTAAATCCTAAACTAAAATCCATAATATATCTAAATTAAAAATAAAATAATATCCTAATGACCTATGATCTAAATAAATAAAAATAAATTTAAATTAAAATTAATAAATAAATTATAATAATAAATGCTATAAATTTAAACCTAAACTAAATAAACCTATATAAAATAAATAAATAAACCTAAACCTAAATATTAAAATTAAAATAAACCTAAATACCTAAACCTAAACCTAAAATAAAATTAAAAAAAAAAAATAAACTATAAAATTAAGAAAAAAATTAAACTAAAAGTAAAATAAAAATAAAAACCATAATAAAAATAAAACTAAACATAAAATAAAATAAAATAGCCTAAATAAATATAAAAACCTAAACCTAAAAATAAACCAAAAAACCTAAAATAAAAATCTTAAATAAACAAAAACCTAAACCTAATATAAATACTAAATACATAAACCTACTAACTGAACTAAACTAAATATAAAACCTAAACCTAAACCTAAAATAAACTAAACCTAACCTAAACCTACTAAATAATAATGAACTAAAATAAACCTAAACCTAAACTAAAAATAAAACCTAAAAAAATAAAATAAATAAAACCTAAAACCTAAATGTAAAAAAAAATAAACCTAAACTAAACCAAAATAAAAATATACATAAACCAAAAAAAGATAAAATAAACTAAAATCAACTAAAATAAACACCTAAACCTAAAATCTAAAACTAAAATAAAAAGCCTAAATAAAATAAATAAACCTAAATAAAATTTATAATAAAATAAACTAAAATAAAATAATAAACTAAATAAACCTAACATACCTACATTTATGAATAAACCTAAATCAAAATCCAAAACCCTACCATAAAAGTAAACCTACCTACTACAACCTTAAACACTAAACTCTAAAAAACCCAAAACCCTAATCCCTAATCGTAAATCCTAAACCCTAAAAGCATAAACCCTAAAACCCTAAAGCTTAAACCCAAACCCCAAACCCTAAACCTTAAACCCCAAACCCTAAACCTAAAACAAAAGTAACTAAATAAATTAAAAAATAAACATAAATCCTAAAACCTAATAAACCTAAACCTAAACCCTAAGAATAAGCAAAACCTTGATGGTAGGAACATTACGGTCAACTAGACTTAGTATAGATATGGCTGAGGAGGAGAAGGCGAGGTGGCTATCACTGCGGTGGGGATCTGAGGTGTGGTGGTATTGAGGTGGTGGTCAGAGAAGTGGTGGTTATGGAGGCGAGAGTGGCGATGGAGGTTACAGGTGGGTGGAGGTACAAATCGGATATGATGGTGAATCGCCACTGAGAGGTCGGTGGTTCCATGGGAACTGAGAAATTGAAGAATGGATGATCTGATCTGCTGCTTATGGAACTTTGTCTATACAAGAGACATAGTTTTCTAGATTTTGATTTACTATAAGTCGATTTTTTATCTATGTCATCACTTATGTCTTAGAAAACATGGTGTGTTACTTTTGGTTGATCAAATTAAAAAGAAGAAATATTGAATCTTAATTGGATCTCTATTATAAAAAAAACAAAAACCCTAAAACATGAACCCTAGACCTAAAACCTAAACCTTATATCCTAAATGCTAAACCATGAAATTCCTAAACCCTAAACCCTAAACCCTAAAATCTTAAACCCTAAACCCTAAAACCTAAACCCTAAACCCTAAACCCTAAAACCTAAACCCTAAACCATAAACCCTAAACCATTAACCCTAAAATTAACCCTAAACCTTAAATCCTAAACATACAACCCTAAACCCTAAAAAACTATAAACCTAAACTAAACCCTAAACTAACCTTAAACCTAAACCCTAAATCCTAAACCCTAACCCTAACATTAATCCCTAAACCCTAATCTCTAAATCCTAAAAACCCTAAACCATAAAGCTTAAACATTAAACCCTAAACCCTAAACCCTAAACCCTAAACATTAAACTAAGATAAATTAAAGAAAAAGCTAAGCTAAACTAAAAAGTAAAATAAACTTAAGAATAAAACCTTAATAAATAAAAAAAATTAAACATAAAAAAAATAAAATAAGCTTAAAATAAAATATAGTAAAACTTAAACCTAAAAATAAACCTAAAAAATAAAACCTAAAAATAAATAAAAAAATAAATCTTAAACGCTAAACTATAAGAAAAACCTAAACCTAAAATATAAATAAAATAAATAAAATTAAATAAACATGAACCTAAACTAAATTGAATTAAACCAACAGAAATAAAACCTAAACCTAAACCTAAAATAAACTAAATAAACATAATAAACCCTAAACCTTAATAAAATAAAAACTAAACATAAAATAAAAATAAAATAAGCTTAAAATAAAATATAGTAAAAATTTAAACCTAAAAAATATACCTAAAAATAAATATAAAAATAAATCTTAAACCCTAAACTATAAAAAAAACCTAAAACAAAAATATAAATAAAATAAATAAAATTAAATAAACATAAACCCAAACTAAATTGAAATCAACCAAAATAAATAAAACATAAACCTAAACGTAAAATAAACTAAACCTAAACCTAAACCTAAACTAAATAAAATAAAATGAACTTAAAATAAACCTAAACCTAAACTAAAAAATAAAACCTAAAAATAAACCTTAAATGAAAACCTAAAACCTAAACCTAAAAAAATATTATAAAAACCTAAACCTAAACCTCAAAATAAAAAATATAACATAAACTTAAAAAATAAAATAAAATAAAACTCAACTAAAAAATAAACTTAAACCTAAACCTAATCCTAATAGTAAACTAAAATAAAACCCTAAACTAAAAATAAAAATAAACCTAAATAAAATTAAAAAATAAAATAAACCAACATAAAAAAATAAACTAAATAAACCTAAACTTGCCATATAATTTATAAAAAAAAAAGCCTAAACCTAAATTCAAACCCTAAACCATAAACCCAAAAATTAACCCTAAACCCTAAACCTACAATGCTAAACACTAAACCCTAAACCCTAATCCTAAACCCTAAACCCTAAAAGCATAAATCCTAATACCCTAAACCTTAAACCTAAACCCTAAATCTTAAACCCTAAACCCTAAACCTAAAACTAAAGTAACTAAATAAACTAAAAATTAAATAGAAACCCTAAAACCTAGTAAACCTAAACCTAAATATGAACCCTAAGAATAGACAAAACCTTGATGATAGAACATTACTAACTAGCTCATTCTAGATATGGTGAGAGGAAGGTTGTATCACTCATGTGAGGGATCTGAGGTGTCGTGGATATTGAGGTGGTGAGAAGTGGTGGTTATGGAGGCTGAGAGCGATGGAGGTTACACATGGGTATGAAGGTACGGGATATGATGGATCCCACTACTCGAGAGGTCGTGAACTGATAAAGAAACTGATCCATCCGCTTATGGAACTTTGTCTATAGAGACGATTCTAATTTTTAGAGTTTTGATTTACTCTATGCACATTTTTATCTACCACTTATGTCTTAAAAAACATGGTGTGTTACTTGGTTGATGAAATTAAAAAGAAGAAATGTTGAATCTTAATTGGATCCCTATTATAAAAAAAAACAAAAACCTTAAAACATGAACCTTAGACCTAAAACCTAAACCCTATACCCTAAATGCTAAACCAAGAAATCCCTAAACCCTAAACCTAAATCCAAACCAAAACCCAAAACTAAAATACTAAACCCTAAAACCCCAAATAAACCCTAAACCCTAAATCTTAAACCCTAAACCCTAATCTCCAAACCCTAAACCCTAAGCCCTAAACCCTAAACCCACAACTAATCCTAAACCCTAAACCCTAAAAAGCTAAAAAGCTAAACCTAAACTAAATACAACCTAAAAATAAAATAAATAAAAAAACCTAAACCAAAATAAAATAAAATAAAAATAAAAACTAAAACCTAAAACCTAAACCTAAACCTAAACCTAAACCTAAAAGGAAATAAAATAAAAAATAAAAACTAAACTAAAATTAAATAAATAAAAAAATCTAAATAAAATAAAAACTAAACTTAAAATAAAAATAAAATAAATAAAAAATAAAATTAAAAAAAAATTAAATAAAAACCTAAACCTAAAAAATAAACCCAAAAATAAATCTTAAAAATAGGTAAAAAATAAAACCTAAACCCTAAACTAAAAAAAAACACTAAACTTAAAATAAAAATAAAATAAACCTAAAGAAAATAAACTAAACTAAATAAAAACAAAAAATAAACCTAATTAAAAATAAAAATAAAAAAAACTGAAATAAAAAAACTAAATAAACTAAATAAACCTAAACTTATCGCTTTACTTAATTTTATAAAAAAACCCTAAACCCTAAATCCTAAACCTACAACTCTAAACCATAAATCCTAAACCTATAACCCTAAACCCTAAACCATAAACACTAAACCTTAAACCATAATACTTTAAACCCTAAACACTAAAACCTACAACCCTAAACCCTAAATGTCAAACCCTAAACTCTAAATAAACCATAAACCCTAAACTAACCCAAACCCTATGAATGAGCATAACCTTGAAAGCAAGAACATCATCATCAACAAGGCTAGTCTAGATCTGGCAGTGGAGGCTAAGGCGAAGGCAACCTCCCCTTCAAGAGAGTACTTTTTGATGAGTTCAATATCAATAAGGGATAAGACTTGTCTATTTTGGAACTTTATTAATATTGACTCATCCTCTGGACATGCCTACTCCTTAGAAAGCATGGCTAAAGCATACACTTCGATGTTCTCTCCTTGAGGAATCTTATAAATGGTAACCTCTAGGATTTGGGTCAATAACTCCATGGTGTACTTATGGTAGTGATGGATCTTAGGCTTTATAACTTTATAGGACTCAACAATTTGTCTGATAACTAGCTCGAATCCCCAAAGATGTTGATGTTATGGATGCTTAGAGTAATAGCTAACTCGAGAGAAATAAGAGCCTCATATTTGGCTTCATTATTGGTGCAAGGATTGGATAGATGATATGAGAATCTTATAAGATTACAGTCTATAGTTAAGAGATCTATTCTTTCCTCTGCCTTTCCTAGAATAGTAGATTATGATTCTCCTCAGAGAAAGTCGCACCATCAAAGTACATCTCCCAAGAAGGAATGTTAGTATCCCCTAAGTTCATGATTTTTCATCGAGATCATTAAGCAAATAGACGAAGAAGTGTGCCTACTAACATTTGCCTTTCACCGCATGAAGAAAGGTAATGTCAAACTGTGAGAGGATCATGGACCATCGTGCCAACTATCTGGATAGCATCAACTGTGTCATGAGATACTATAGGGGATTGATCCTCGAGATTATGTTCACCTTATGAGGAAGCATGTAGTAGTTTCGGGATGCAAAGATTAATGCTAGGCAATGCTTCTCAATGAGTGAATAATTAGCCTTAGGGATTAGATGATGGTTGAGGTAAGAGTGCAATTTGCTTCACTTCATCATTGGCTTGGGCCAACAAAGCATCAAGGGAGTCGTCTAATGCAGCAATGTAAAGTATGAGTGGCTTGCCTGAGATAGGGGCTGCTAGAATCGGAGGCATCATCAGGTAATGCTTGATGTCTTTGAAGGCATGCTTACACTTATCATCTTGCTTGAACTTGGCATCCTTTTTGATAAGTGTTGAGAATGGCTGACTTCTTCTCGAAAGGTTGGATATAAAGCATCTTATATATGCCAGTTGCCCATGGAATGATCAGAGTTGAGTTAAAATTTTAGGGGGTGGAATTTCATATATCACCTTAATCTTCTCGGATCATTTCAATTCCAAGGTGTCAAACAATAAAAACCAAGGAATTTCCTAAAGCTACTCCGAATGCACACTTTAGGGGGATCATTTTGAGGTTAAATTATCTTAACTATTCCAAAACTACACTCAAGTCAAAGAGATGGTCTTCCTTTTCTCTACTTTTGATCAAGAGATCATTGACATAACACTCAACCTGATGATGAATGAGTTCATCAAAGATTCAAGTCATAGCCCATTGGTATGTAGCACCGGCAATTTTAAGGCTAAAAGGCATTACCTTATAATAAAAGATTTTGATCATGGGTTCTAAAAGTAGTGTTTCTTTCATATTTAGTAGACATTTTTATTAGTTATATCTAGATAAGCCATCCATGAAAGAGAAAATTGCATGAGATGAGGCAATGTCTACCATCAGCTCCAGGATTGGTAGTGAAATTTCATTTTTTGGACATGCCTTATATAAATCAATAAAATCAAAGCATATGTGAATTTGGCTATTCTTTTTCTTAATTGGGATGATGCTGGCTAACCATGTAAGGTATCTTTCTTTCATGATGAAGCCAACATTGATCAATTTCTTGACTTCATAAATGACCTATTATTCTATGTCGAATCGCATGCGTCTAGGAGCTTGCTTTATAGGGTTAGAAATAAGCTCTTTTAATTAATGGATTACACGGGAGCCAATCTAAGAATCTCTTCATAAATCCATGCAAAGCAGTCCTTAAACTCAATAAATAGTGTAACTAAGTCATTGGTTTCAATTTAATTCAATAAAGAACTGATGTATGTCGCACATGGGTCTTCTTCAGTTCCTAAGTTAATTTCCTTGAGCTTGTCGATGGTTTACTCGATCTCTTCTTTAAACTCTAATGATGCATCATTGACTTCAAAATCATTTGGATCATCTAAAGTTTCTAAGCCAGCTCCTCATATCAATTAATGTGATTGAAAAGAACCTATCATATTCTAAATGATTAGTGATGACTAAGCAGTAATCGTCATCATTGACTAGACCCACTGTACTGAATCCTAGTCCCAGTCTTGATGAAGAGCTTTTGCATTTGTTCTTCCATATTCTTTTGAAGTACTCTAACCTATGCTTTGACCAAGTATGTGAGATTAACCCTTTCTTTGCTAAATTATGAACACAAGACAAGTACCAATTAAAAGGTAATTCTATTAAATCTTTATATGAATCATCCTCAAGTTCTACATCAACTTCTTGACTTGAGGATGATGCTCACAGAAAGAACCTCTCAGTCTTCACAGATGTGGATGACTTAGGGGCTTCCTTAACTACCAAACCTTTAGCTTTTTGAGAGGAAAGTAGGGTCACAGCTAAGGTTCCCAACTGATGTCTAACTATTTCACATATAGACTTGGATACACTTATGCTTTGCTTTGGAGCTCGGACTTCATCCTTATCTAACTCAAGTGTCACCTCTAAGGGAATCTACTGCTGAGAAGAGCTGGTTCGTGTGCTAACCATATAAGACTCATCCTATGAACTAGATTCAAAGTCTATATGAATAGGAGGTGTACTCCTGGTAACTAGGACAGATCTTCTATTAGGTGGATTTTAAAGAGGTTTTTGACCCCTAAGACTGCCTCTGAACTAGCCTCTTCCTCTACCTGGTGGAGGTTAAGTTGCCCTATCCATATGTTCGAATGGAGTAATGAACAGTGGGTGTAATTTAATGTCAAGATCCACTTCCCCCTCTAAGTCTATTTCTGCTCCCTTTTATTTTCTTTTTCATATTCTCTTCTCTATTCTTTTGTTTTTCTATTTCCTTCTTTTTTTTTCTATTTTTCTTTTATTTTTATACTTTGGCCAAGTTTATGAGAATAGACTTGTTGAATTTGAGGGAGGAAGTAAGCGCATCCTCATATATGTACCTCATGAACCGTAAATAGCTTGAGATCTCCTTTGACACAGTAAACGATCCCACCTCTCACGAACTTCATACACTAATGTAGAGAGGATGGAACTATGTTATTCTCATGTATCCATGGTTTCCCAAGCAAAGTATTGAAAGATGTATTCGAGTCTATAATGTGAAACTTGGCTTTGGTCTTCCAATCATCTATATCCAAGGGCAACACTATGTAACATAAGGCCTGTTGACCTCACTTTTGAAGTGTAGATTCAATCTTCCCACCTTAGATATTGGAGTCTTCTAGACACTAAGACTTCCTAGTCATAAGACACTTCTAACAATTAGGTAAACACTTAACCTAAGCTCAAAGACTTAGAAGGGTTAACCATAGATTAGGTTATGCCTGGGATTAGGATAATCCACCTACCCTACAACCGAAATCCAATCCATATTCACCTTCTCAAACCAAACCTCAAGTTCAATTTAAACATCAAATTCAAATCCAAATCCAACCCCCAATTTCAAAACTAAATGATTGAAGCCTATGATTAAATCCAAACTTGAAACCCTTCCTAAGCCATATGACCTATCCCATGGACTTAGCCAAATATTAATCAAAATCAAATCAAACTGATTTAATTTTCTAACAAATCAAATATATATTCAATCAACTTTACAAATTTAAATAAAATGTACATTTAAATCATCAAAACTGAATCAAACCAAATCAAAATCCAAACTTACGCCACCTCACCCAACTCCATGGAGTTAGCCAAATCCCTTCATTCCAAATCCTAAATTCAATTTATTTTCTCATGAATCAATCATACCATCAATCATATTCACAAATATAAATGAAATCTACAATCATCAAGCAAAACCAAAATCTACCCAAGTCAAACCCAACTTAACCCTTTAACTTGAAATGTTCAAATGAACTAAAACACATTTGAGCCCAAATCAATTGCAATTGAATTTATATATCAATCCTAAATCCATATATAAACTCAACTAAATCAAACTCAACCCAAAATGAATCCAACTAAACCCAATTGGTCCGCTTGACCCAAAGTGGGAAACGTATTTGAGCCATGTTTTAATCTTACCCAAATTGGATTGAACCAAGCCCATCAAAACCTCCCATCATGATTATTGATCACTCTAAGTTGATTAATTGTCCCAAATTGTCAAACCAGTCAACTTGGTCATTTGACCAAGTCAACCCCTTATCCCATATGAACCCAAACTAGCTAAATTGTAACCTAAGCCAAATCCCTTGAAACCAATGATTCATAACAAATAAAAATCAATATTTGAATATGACTTGACCTTCAATTGAGTCAAACCAAACCCAATTGGCCTCTTGAATGAAGTTGACCCAAATTAACCTAAAAGACCAAATTGGGTCAAATCATAATATAAACCAAATTGATTGCAAACAATGACTCAAGTTTATTCCAAATTGATTGTCGAACTTGACCAAAGCCATGATTGGACCCAATTGAACCCAATTGACCTACTTAGCCCAAACTGACCTAAAGGTTCAAGTTGGCCTAAAGCAAAACCAAATCCAAATTAATTTAAACCAAAGCCTACAATCATCATTAATTGGTCAGCTAAACCCAAACCAACACCCAACCCAAGCCAATTTAGCCAATTCTATCAAATTGGTCAACTTAACCCGTTTGACCCAAATGAATTCAAATGAGCCATAATCAAATCTAAGCCAAACTAAACCAAACCAATTGAACCAAAATATCCCAAATGATCATATGAACTTGACCCAACCTTTGGTTTGACCTAATTTGATCAATTGGTAAACTTGACCCAACCTAACCCAATTTGACTTAAAAGAGTCAAATTGAGCCAAACCTAACCAAATCAACTCCAATTGACTTGAAATTTGGGCTAACCCACCTTTGGCTCATTTCAAATCTGACCAAATAAAATCCAATGCCAAATAATGATTCTACTCTTGGGTCAAAGGCATCACATGCGACAAATCACTCATGTAAGTGGTCATTTCCATTCCTTGGCCACTTGGAACTCTCCTAATGGTCCACCTAAGACACGCCCAACCAACCGGGGTGGGTGGTTGGTATCACCCATGGGAGGTGAAATCACTTAACCCTCCCCATTGAACCATTTGAAACCCATAACACACCCATGATTCCTCCTTGGAAGCCATCTCCACACTTTCAACCAATCATGCCGAGCCAACTCACCTCCTCCCTGCCACCCATCTCCGAGATGGTTGGATGACCACTAGAAGAAAACTTGAATCCACCATCTGACAAGATAAAGGGGTACAAACCCCTTATTTCCACTCAAACACACACAAAAACATTCCTCATAGCTCTACCTAAGACTAGCTAGCCATTCCTAAGCTCCATTCATTACATCAATAAATGCATCCTTCCCAAAATAGCTCCCATTTCTAACCTAACTTCCCCATTTCTCCATCAAACTCATATTAAATTTGCACAAACCTTCCCTAGGCCTTATCTAGCAAGAACAAATCATCTCCCAAACTTCTCGAGCATCGAAGGTGGGACTTTGATCAAAGCCATGCTCCAAATCATCAATTCATGGCCTTCCGAGCAAATATCAAGGAATTAATCCAATTGCTAGTCAACAGGGCTTCATCTCCACTAGATGAAGCTTCCTTAATCATTTGAGCGGCCTGTCTTGAGCTCTGGTGAGGTTTTCTTCCAAAATTGATCCTTAGGAAAAAATGGGTTGGAGCTTTTGAAGAAAACTTACATCTCATGTGACCTTGACTATTGGTGTGGGATCTATTTGGAGATAATCCAAGCCAGGGTAAGCTTCGATCAAGTGAGCAATGGTGAACAAACTCCATTTTCACTCACTCGTGTGACGTTAAATCATGCACCATCCATTCTGCTTAATCGGAATAGGTAGTCATGATTAGATCTGCTAGATCGATCTAATTTAATCTTATTAAATTATGGGATGAATTATAACTATCGACCTAGATCGATGGAGGACAAGAAAGTGTGTTCTCCAGCCATATAATAAGTAAAATCTACGTCCATGTAGCCACATCACCAATGTGGCCAACAGATTAGGCTTAATTAGCTTAATTAATCATTTTAATGGTAAACTTCTAAAAATAATAAAAAATCATAGAGAAATAAAAAAATGTAAATAAATACATATTTTAAAGGTATTTCAGAGGAGAAGTAATTAAAAATGATCTTAACTAATTTTGAATAGTAATTAAAATTTAATTAAGGCTTAATTAAAAAATATATTAGTTTAATTACTTATGTAATTAATGCCAAATTTTGTGGGATAATTTAATGGGATGACCTCTACCCTGATTTTTTTTTTGAGATTTATTCACTTAATTAGAAAAATTGACTAATTAAACCTTAACTACTCTTTCAAATTAATTAATGATTAATTAATCTCATAAATTGTAATAAATTAGTTAATTAAGTTTATTAATCATTGTTCAACTTAAGTGAACTAAGGAAAAGGGTTTGGACTCCTTTCCTAAGTTCATTTCACCCTTTTTTAAAAATGAAATTAATTAAGATTAACTAATTAATTAAATCACTTAATCAAATTGAACTCATAATCACATCAATTTACTAATTAAATCGTAGATCTTTGGTTTTAATAACCTAAAGGAGTTTAAAAAATTATGGTTAGTCCATATGTGTGGGAAAACCATAAGAGTAATTAATTAGTCCTTTAATCTAATTAACTATTAATCATAATTTGCATTAGGCCCCTTTTATTTCTTAGGATCATTGCAAAGTTTATTTTCCATGCATATCATGTTGGCTCATAATTATTTAGTAAATTACTTTAAGGTGACACGTAAGGGTAATTAAGTCATCCAATTAAGGGTTCAACTTAATTAACACATAAAATCAACTTAAATACATTTTCTTAAATTAAATTAAATCACTATTGTGGAAATGGGTTTAAAATAATAAGTGATGATTTTCTTCTCCTCTTTAAATCAAATCAAATCCAAAACTTAATTAATAAAGAATTTTGTTTTGCTTTAAATAATCTTATTTGATTTAATTATCCTTAAGAACTAGTTTGGTTGAATGAATCACATGCTTATATTTGATTGTCCTCTTCCAATCAAGTTAAATTTGGTATGTCATTTGAATTCATGCATCCATCTTTCAAAATCAAGTAAAATAAAATGGATTTCCTTTATGTAAGCTTGCATGTATTGATTTAATTTAATATATGTATTATCACTATTAAATCAGAATATTTTTTTGAAAGCTTATAAATTAATATATAATATGTGATGATAATTATAAATGCATAAGAAAACATGTGCTTATAGCTTAAGTGTATGGATGTTGAGTTCTCTTTCCTCTATTCACGTGTTGATTTATATAAGATTGAATGGTAATGGGTATATAGTTTGACATCTAAACATGAGGCTTTAGCTAGCCCCAAGGAGGCCATTTGATTGCCTCATTTCCATGGTTCAACAAGAGCACGCACATTTGATTTCAATCTTATGTATTTTTCAACATTAGAATTTGGATAGAGCTTTAATTCATATATATAAATGATTCAATCAAAAAAATATACAATCTTTGCATGGTTTTCTTTCCCTCATTTATGATTACATCCTTGTGTGTCCACGAAAAGCAAGTATATAATTTGGACATCCTGGGAATACGAGGCTTTAGTTAGCCCCAAGGAGGTCATTTGATTATCGCACCTCCTTAGTTTAACAATGACATGTACTTTCCTAACTTTTGTACATGTATATGTATATGTGATTAGTGAATGAAAATCACATTTTACATTAAAATTGCATGCATTCATAATTGACTAAGTGGTTGAATTAAATAGCCATATGATTTGGAGCTTACTTCCTATGTTCATGTATATGAATTTACATATGTTTGAATGCAAATGGGTATATAGTCTGGACATTATGAGAATACAATGCTTTAGCTAGCTCTAAAGAGGTCATTTGATTACCTCACTTCCCTGATTTAACAATGACACATGTCTATTTAATTTTATTCTTATGTCCTTTTTGTAAAAAAATTTGAATAAAGTTTTAAGTTAATATGTTTAAATTATTCAATCAAATAAAATATAAATTCTAAACATACACATACATTCATCATTTAAGTGTGCTAAAATATGTTTCATGTATAGATACACTTAGGATTAAATCATATGATTTAATATATGTCATGTGGTAGTAATTCAATTAAATTAATCTTAGGATGCCTTCCATTTTGAATAAGATTATTTAAAGTGAACCTAAACTTAGGATTAATTAAATCATTTAATAAGCCATTCACTAAAGAGAACTAAATCAAATTAATATACTTTTGAATGTGACTTAAGGTTTGGATGAAAGAGGGAAATCCTTATTTTCTCTCTTTATAACACTTAGTTGCAAAGTGTAATTAAATGAAACAAAAGAAAACACAAATTAAGATTCACAAATCAATTAAATTACTTTACGTGAAATCAACCTTTCATGTTAAATGGAATCCTTCTACACTTAAAAAATGTAACACTAATTCTTAACAAGACATACCACACAAGCCTTAATACACACATTAGAATTAAGTCACACTTCTAGCTATAAGTTAGGACAGCATATGATGTGATGTATGTTTTGTTTTATGATGTATTATTTCAGATTGGATGTTAAGGTGTATGCTTCATCGACTGGATGATTGGTCAATATTAGCTTAATCATGTTTTCTATAGGGGATTATGCTTAAGGGATGCTAAGAAATAAATGTGAATGCTCTTTTTGCAAGTTGCTTAAATCCTTAAGCATAATCCAAGTTAGGACAGTGGGCTTAGTTACCCATGTGTATAAGTCCAAATTATATATACAACTACTTGGGATTATATGTATATTTAACTAACCTCTATTTTGTAGGTGTAGTTATATTTACTTTTCACATAACTAATTTTGCAATAAGAATTAGGATTAGTGCTATGGGGATGAAAGTAGTGGCTAAGGCTTATCTTGGGTGCCTTATGATGCCTTTGAAGCACCATCCAAATAAAAGAAGGAACCAAATCAAAATGGAGATATAAAGAAAGAAGACCCTATAGCATTTAATACAATTATAATTATTCTTTCAAATTCAAGATTGTATAAGGGTAGAGTTAACCATCTTTTCTCCCTTCAGTTGTATGGTGGTACCAGCACCGATATTTTATTCTTTTATGATATTTTATACAATTGTAATGTTATGTTTACATTGTGCATTAGATGCATGCATTTTATAGTTTCTTAAATGATTTATGCTTTAATGTGTGGCTTGGATACGATTAAGCTCTTAGGATAAAAATAACTTTTCTACCCAACTAATCACTCATAACTAAATTTTAACAACTTATAACCTCATCATAAAGCCTAAGATATAAATAAGATAATTAAAAGATTTAGCAATCCCTTAGCTATATGGTTGTTTGTCTCACATCATGCATGCATAATCTTTTTCTCTTGAACATGAAGGATATCCATTTTTTGCATGATAAAGGAATGCTTGACCTATGAGGGCATCCCTTGTGGTGAAGAACACCTTCTTATAGTTGATTTGACCCTAACATATTTCATCATGCATTTAGGCATAAGAAATCCTAAAGCCTCTATCAAAATGATGTGTCTAAAATGAAATAAAATTTAAAAAGATTTTGCATCTATAGATTAATTCATATGCTCATACCACTCATGCTCTAGTCTCTTAATGAGTGTGTTTAGAACTTTAGTCTCTTTCTAATTAAATAACTACCCTAGCTATCTTGCAATTCACAAGATCAGACTACATTATTTTAAAATCATATGAGGAGTTAGTGGTGGCCGTGTGATTATAAGTCTAGAAGTCGATAATTCTCTCTTGTGGAGGTAAACCCTTATGTCCACCTATCACTTAGATTTAGTGTTGTTCTAGCTCATACTAAAGCTCTCAAGATTTAGGATCCAAGGTAGCTATTTCCTGCTACAAGCATAAATCCTCACCTCTGGCATTCCCACAACCTTGTGTTGGTGTATTATAAGCACTTGTAATCTAATTAAATTTCAACTTAAAACATATAAATATACTCAACTTCAAAATTATAAAGCCCAACCATAGGATAGATTGGAATGCTCACTAGCTTCCTAGTATCATAAGAATTTCCTACTTATTTTATTTGGATTCCAAAAATAAGTCATCTCCTTGAACATTCCCAATTGATTTTCCAAATACCACCAATCCTTTGATAGTCTAACCTTGAAATCTTTGGAGATGATAGTTGTATTCTTTAATCGAGAGTATTCTTAGAAGTTTCATTTCCTAAAATGTAATTAATCGAGTATATGCTGCTCATTTTTTTATCTATTTCATCGCTTGTGTCCTAAAAAACTTGGTGTGTTACTTGATTGATGAAATCAAAATGAAGAAATGTTAATCTTAATTTGTTCTCGATTAGAAAAAAAGAAAAAGCCCTAAATCCTGAACTAAACTTTAACCCTAAACCAAAAACCTAAACCCTAAACTCTAAACCCTAAACCCTAAACCATAAACCCTAAACCCAAAAACCCTAAACCCAAAAACCTAAAACCTAAACCATAAACCCTAAACCCCAAACCCTAAACCCTAAACCTTAAACCCCTGCACTCCTAAATACTAAAAAAGCTAAAAAACTAAACTTAAACTAAATAAAACCTAAAATTAAAATAATAAATAAAAACTTAAACCAAAATAAAATAAATAAATAAGATAAAACCCAAACCTTAACCTAAACCTAAACCTAAACATAAACCTAAACCCAAAAAGAAAATAAAATAAAAAATAAAAACTAAACTAAAATAAAATAAATTAAATCCTAAACTAAATTAAAAAATAAAAAACCTAAATAAAATAAAAACTAAACCTAAAATCAAAATCAAAATAAAATAAACCTAAAATAAAACAAAATAAAAACTAAATAAAACCTAAACCTAAAAAAAACCTAAAATAAATAAAAATTAAACATAAACCCTAAACCAAAAAAAAAAAAACTAAACCTAAAATAAAATAAATAAACATAAACTAAAATAAAATAAACCAAAATAAATAAAACTTAAACATAAATCTAAAATATAATAAACCTAAATCATAGATAAAATAAAATAAACTAAAATAAAATTAAACCTAAACTAAAAAAATAAAACCTAAAATAAACATAAAATAAAACCTAAACCTATGCCTAAAAAAAAAATAAAATTAAAACAAAACTAAACCTAAAATAAAATTATAACATAAACTTGAAAAATAAAATAAAATAGAACTAAACTAAAAGTAAACCAAAACTGAAAATTAAACTAAAATGTAAAACTAAAATAAATAAAGCAAAAATAAATAAACCAAATTAAGTAAAAATAAAAATAAACCTAAATAAAAAAAAATAAAAAAAATAAAAAATAAACTAAATAAACTTAAACCTACGAGTTCACTTAATTTAAAAAAATATATATAATATTTAAAAAAAAACCCTACCCTAAATCCTAAACCCTAAAACTAACCTAAACCAATAACCTTGAACCCTAAACCCTAAACCTTAAACCCTAAACCCTAAACCCTAAACCCTAAACCCTAAACCCTAAACCATAAAACCTAAAACCCTAAACCCTGAACCCTAAAACCTATAACCTTAAACCCTAAACACTAAACCCCAAACCCTAAACCCTAAACCATAAAACCTAAAAAACTAAAAACCTAAACCTAACCTAAATAAACATATAAAAATAAAATAAATGAAAAAACATAAACCTAAATTAAAAAAATAATAAAATAAAAACCAAACCTAAAACCTAAACATAAACCTAAACATAAAAATAAAATGCAATAAAAAATTAAAACTAAAATAAAATAAATAAAACCCTAAACTAAACTAAAAAATAAAATAAACCCAAAAATTAAAACCATAAATAAAATAAAAACTAAACATAAAATATAAATAAAATAAATCTAAAATAAAATAAAATAAAAACTAAATAAAACCTAAACATAAAAAAATACACCTAAAATAAATAATAAAATAAAACCTAAACCCTAAACTAAAATAATCTAAATTTAAAATAAATAAAAATAAAATAAACCTTAACCTAAACTAAAATAAACTAAACTAAAATAAAAAAACCTAAATCTAAATCTAAAATAAACAAAACCTAAGCTAAACAAAATAAAATAAAATAAACTAAAAAAGACCTAGACCAATAAAAAAATAAAACTTAAAAATAAACCTAAAATAAAAAACCTAAAACTTAAACCTAAAAAAATAAAAAAAACCTAAAATTAAACCTAAAATAAAAAAATAAAATCTAAACCTAAAAATAAAATATAAATAAAACTAAACTAAAAAAATAAGCATAAACCTAAACCTAAAAAGTAAACTAAAATAGAAAACCTAAACTAAAATAAATAAACCTAAAATAAATAAGCTAAACTAAATAAAAATAAAAAATAAACCTAAATAAAAATAAAAAAAATAATATAATCTAAAATAAATAATGGCAATGGCTCTATTGTGATCTTGGTACCACATTGTCGTTATGCTTGTGATCTCGTACTCTATGTTTAGTGATGAGAGTTGGACTTAGTGGTAAGAATATATACATTAAGGAGAAAAAAGTAGAGCGAGGCTCTATGTGGGCAGAACTAAGGCTTCAAACTGCTTACCATCACTTATTATTGACTATCTTATTTAGTATTTTGATCAAATATAATTTATCAAGGCACTCCGAATCTATATGCGATATGGTTCCTAAAAAATTGGAGCATATGCTGAGTTGTCACCTCTATGAGCGAAATCACCATCGCCTCTTGAAGAAATAAGTTGAACAGATGAACCTTGGATGGAAGAAGATCGATCGGAACTATTATGTTAGTACTTCAACACTCGAATGGCCATGAGGCTAATGTAGGATGTAGAATGTTGGGTGGTCGGTGTAGGACCACACTATGTATTTCACATTGGTGCCATCACCTAGCAGTATCCATGCAATCTTTGATCATCGTAAACTAGTAGTATCCTAGTTTCTTGATCTTAGCTTTCATCTTCTAGTTGAATTAGTTGGCTCTATATAATCCGAGTGTACCTGGTCATAATGTTATAGGCTTCATGCTTGTCTAAATAATGTAACCACATATGATCGAAAGACCGCCGGTATAAGGAACCATTCAAAAAAGCATAGGAAATTGCTTCTGCTTCATCTGATTGGCTTGGGACTTTTCTTGAGGTAGTTCACCTTTATTTAGGTAATTCATGAATGGTTTCCTCCAATCTAACTTCTCTTCCTTCTTGGCAATGGCAACCTCCCCTTCAAGAGAGTACTTTTTGATGAGTTCAATATCAATAAAAGGTAAGACTTGTCTATTTTGGACTTTTATTGATATGGACTCATCATCTGGACATATCAATTCCTTGGTAAGCTTGGCTAAAGGATACATTATGGCATTCTCTCCTCGAGGAATCTTATAAATGGTAACCTCTAGGATTTCAAACAATAACTCCATGGTGTACTTATGGTAGTGATGGAGCTTGGGCTTTATAACCTTATAGGACCCAATGATTTGGTTGATAATAAGTTGAGAATCCCGAAAGATGTTGATGTTCTAGATGCTTAGAGTAACAGCTAACTCCAGATGGACAATCAGAGCCTCATATTCAGCTTCGTTATTAGTGCAAGGAATAGATAGATGATATGAGAATCTCATCACATCTCGGTCTGGAGTTAAGAGAACTATTCCTACCCCTTCCTTTCCTGGAATAGTAGATTATGGTCCTTCTCCTCTATGAGAATTAGCTGCACCATCAAAGTACATCTCCCAGAGGTTAATGCTAGTATCCCATGAGTTCATGATTTGTTCATTGACAAGATCATCACTAAGTAGAGAGTCAGCAAGAAGTTGGTGCATTGCAAAGAAAACCACTAATGCTTATCCTTTCAATGCACGGTGAGGTATAACGGTAATGTCAAACTACGAGAAGATTATGGACCGTCATGCCAGCTGTCCAGATAGCGTCGGCCACATCATGAGATACTGTAGTGGATTAATGCTAGAGATTAAGTTCACATTATTAAGAAGCATGTAGTGCTGTAGATTTTGGGAATCAAAGATTAAAGCTAAGCAATGCTTCTTAATGGGTAGATAATTAGCCTTAGTAGGGATTAGATGACAGTTGAGGTAATAGAGTGCATTTTCCTCCCTTTGTCATTGGCTTCTACCAACAAAGCACCAAGGGAGTCGTTTAACTTAGTAGTATAAAGTATGAGTAGCTTGCTTGGGATAGGGGCTGCTCGAACCGGTGGCTTCATCAGGTAATGCTTGATTTCTTTGAAGGCATGCTCACACTTATCATTCCACTTGAACTTGGGGTCTTTTTTGACAAGTGCTCATAATGGCTAACATCTTCCTGATAGGTTTGATATAAAGCTTCTTAGATATACCAACCACCCTTGGAATGATCTGAGTTGAGTTAAACTTTTAGGGGGTGGCATTTCTGATATCGCCTTGATCTTCTTTAGATCGATTTCATTCTGGACAACAAACCTAAGGAATTTTTCTAACCCAAATGCACACTTTAGGGGTTCATTTTGAGGTTAAATTATCTTAACTATTCAAAATACTCTCAATTTAAAGAGAGGATCTTCCTTTTCTACTTTTGACCACATGATCATCAACATAACACTCTACTTGATGATGAATGAGTTCATCAAAAAATTGAGTCTAAAATGAAATAAAAACATAAACTAAAACCTAAATATAAACATAAAAATAAAATAAAATAAACTATTTAAAATAAACTAAAATAAGATAAATAAAAACCTAAACAAAACTAAACAAAATAATATAAACCCAAGAATAAAAAACCTAAATAAAATAAAAACTAAATGCAAAATAAAAATAAATTAAACATATAATAAACCAAAAATAAAATAAAATAAAAACTAAATAAAAACCTAAACCAAAAAAATAAACCTAAAAATGAATGCAAAATAAAACTTAAACCCTAAACTAAAAAAAAAAACCCTAAACCTAAAATAAAAATCAATAAAATAAAATAACCTAAACCTAAACTAAAAATAAATAAACCTAAACCTAAAAAACAAAATAAAATAAAAATAAACCTAATCCTTAACTATAAAAATAAAACCTAAAATTAATCCTAAAATAAATGCTTAAAACCTAAACCTAAAAAAAATAAAATAAAAACCTAAACCTAAACCTAAAAATAAAAAATAAAATATAAACCTCAAAAATATTGTAAAAATAAAACTCAACAAACAAATAAACCTAAACATGAACCTAAACCAAAAAAATAAACTAAAATAAAAAACTTAACCTAAAATAAATAAACCTAAAATAAAAAAATTAAACTAAATAAAAATAAAAAATAAACCTAAATTTAAATAAAAAATAAAATAAACTAAAATAAACTAAATAAAATAAAATTAAACCTACTAGTTTACTTAATTTTAAAAAAGAAAACCCTAAACCCTAAATCCTAAACCCTAAACCCTAAACCCTAAACCCTAAACCCTAAACCCTAAACCTTAAATTAAATAAACTATTAAACTTTAACCAACCAGTTTACTTAGTTTAAAAAAAAACCCTAAACCTTAAACCCTAAATCTTAAACCCTAAACTCTAAATCCTAAAAGCATAGACCCTAAAACCCTAAACCTTAAACTCTAAAACCTACACCATGAACCCTAAACCCTAAACCCTAAACCCCAAACCCTAAATCTAAACTAAAAAAACTAAATAAATTAAAAAATAAACCAAAACCCCAGAACCTAATAAACCTAAACCCTAAGAATAAGTAGAACCTTGATGGTAGGATCATCACCATCAATCAGGCTCAGTCTAGATCTAGCGATGGAGTCAAAGGTAGAGGTAGTGGTTACCATAGTCGTGAAGGGGCATCTGGAGGTGTTGGTGGATATGGAGGCGGTGGTCGGAGTAGTGGTGGTTATGAAAGCGATGAAGGTTACAGCCATGGTGGTGGCGGAGGGAGAGATCTGGGATATGATGGTGGATCCCGCTGCTCGAGAGTCTGGAGTGGTTCTGATGTGAACTCGAGAAACTAAAGAATGGCTAATAATATCGCTTATGAAACTTTGTCTTTATAGTATAGACGGTTCTAGTTATCAAGGGTTTTTGATTTGCTCTCTCCATGCCCATTTTTTATCTATGTCATTGCTTGTGTCTCAAAAAACTTGGTGTGATACTTAGTTGATGAAATCAAAAAGAATAAATTTTGAATCTAAATTTATTCTCTCTTAAAAAAAACTAGAAACCCTAAACTCTAAACTAAAACCTAAACCTTAGATCTAAAATTTAAACCCTAAACCCTAAACCTTAAACACTAAACCCTAAAACTAACCCAAACCGTAAATCCTAAACCTACAACCCTAAACCCTAAACCCTAAACCCTAAACCCTAAACCTAAACCAAAACCTAAAACCCTAAACCCAAACCCTAAATTATAAACCTAAACCCTAAACCCTAAACCTTAAACCCTAAAAGCTAAAACCTACACCTAAACTAAATAAAACCTAAAAATAAAATAAATAAAAAAACTTAAACCAAAATAAAGCAAAAAAATAAAATAAAATAAAACCTACACTAAAACCAAAATCTAAACCTAAACTTAAACCTAAATCAAAAAAATAAAATAAAATAAAAATTAAAAACTAAACTAAAATAAAATAAATAAAAACATAAACTAAACTAAAAAATAAAATGCATAAATAAAATAAAAACTAAACCTAAAATAATAATAAAATAAGCCTAAAATTAAAACCAAATAAAAACCTAAACCTAAAAAATAAACCTAAAAATAAAACCTAAAAATAAATAAAAAATAAAACCTAAACCCTAAACTAATAGGAAAAAACCTAAATCTAAAATAAAAATAAAAGAAACATAAACCAAAAGTAAAATAAACTAAACAAAAATAAATAAAATATAAACCTAAACCTAAACCTAAACCCTAAATAAAATAAAATAAACTAAAAATAAAGCTAAACCTAAACTAAAAAATAATACCTAAAAATAAACCTAAAATAAAATCCTAAAACATAAACCTAAGAAAAATAAAATAAAAACCTAAACCTAAACTTAAAATAAAAAATAATACTTAAACCTAAAATATAAAATAAAAAAACTTAACTAAAAAAATTATCCTAAATCGAGAAAATAAACTAAAATAAGTAAACATATAATAAATAAAATAAACTAAATAAAATAAAATAAACCAAATAAAAAATAAAAAATAACTAAAATTAAAAAAATACACTAAATAAACTAAATAATTTAATTTTAAAAAATTTAAAAATAAAAAAATAAAAAAGAAGTAATGAAATCCCTAAATCTGAAACCCTAGACCTTAAAGCTAAGCCATAAAACCTAAACCATAAACACTAAACCCTAAAACCCCAAACCCTGAACCCTAAAACCTATAACCCTAAATCGTAAATCTTAAACCCCAAACCCTAAACCATAAACCCTAAATCCTAATCCCTAAACCCTAAACACTAAGCCCTAAAACCTAAAAACCTAAACCTAAACTAAATAAAACCTAAAAATAAATTAAATAATAAAACATAAACTTAAATAAAGTAATAAAATAAAATAAAATACAAACCTAAACTAAACCCTAAACCTAAACCTAAACCAAAAAATAAAATAAAATAAAAAATAAAAACTAAACTAAAATAAAATAAATAAGAACCTAAACTAAACTAAAAAATAAAATAAAATAAAAAAATTAAAAACATAACTAAAATAAAAACTAAACATAAAATAAAAATAAAATACATCTAAAATAGAATAAATCTAAAACAAAATAAAATAGAAAACTAAACAAAAACCTAAATTGAAAAAATAAACTTAAAAATAAATAAAATAAAATAAAATCTAAACAGTAAACTTAAAAAAAATTCAAAACCTAAAATAAAATAAATATAAACCTAAACTTAAATAAACTAAGCTAAAATAAATAAAACCTAAACCTAAACATAAAAATAAAATAAAATAAAAAATAAAAAGTAAAATAAAATAAAATAAGTAAGAACTAAACTAAACAAAAAAATAGAATAAAGCTAAAAAATATAAAACCTATATAAAATAAAAACTAAAGGTAAAATGAAAATAAAATAAATCTAAAATAAAATAAAATAAAAACTACTTAAAAACCTAAACCAAAAAATAACCTTAAAAATAAATAAAAAAAATCTAAACCCTAAACTTATAAAAAAAACCAAAACCTAAAATAAACAAAATAATATAAATATAAACCTAAAGTAAAATTAAATAAACTAAAATAAATAAAACCTAAACCTAACGCTAAAATAAACTAAACCTAAACCCTAAACTAAATAAAATAAAAAATTAGCCAAACCTGAATTACAAAATAAAACCTAAAAAATAGACCTAAAATAAAACCTAAAACCTAAACCTAAAAAACTAAAATAAAACCTAAACCTAAACCTAAAATAAAAATAAAATAAAACAAAACTAAACTAAAAAAAATAAACATAAACCTAAACCTAAACCTAAAAATATACTAACTAATATAAAACCTAAACTAAAATAAATAAATCTAAAATACATTAACCAAACTAAATAAAAATAAAAAATAAACCTAAATAAAAATAAAAAATAAAATAAACTAAAATAAAAAATAAATAAACTAAATAAATAAAAACCTACCAGTTTAAAAAAAACCCTAAATCCTAAATCCTAAACCCTAAACCCTAAATCTTAACCCCTCAACCCTAAACACAAAACCCTAAAACTAACCCTAAGCCCTAAACCTACAACCCTAAACCCTAAACTAACTTTAAACCATAAACCCTAAACCCTAAACACTAAACCCTAAACCCTAACCCTAAACTCCAAACTTAACCTTAAACCCTAAACTATAAACTAACCCTAAACCTTAAACCCTAAACCCTAAACCCTAAACCCTAAACCCTAAAATAACCCTAAATCCTAAGCTAACCCTAAATCTTAAAACCTAAACACTAAACCCTAAACCTAAAAAACCCTAATCCTTAAAGCCTAAACACTAAATCCTAAACCCTAAACCCTAAACCCTAACCCTAAACCTTAAACCCTAAAACCCTAAACCCTAAACCCTAAAACCCTAAACCCTAAACCCTAAACTCTAAACCCTAAAAGCCCAAAAACTTAAACCTAAACTAAATAAAACATAGAAATAAAATAAATAAATAAAATTAAACCTAAATAAAATAAAATAAATATAACAAAAACCTAAACTAAAACTTAGACCTAAACCTAAAAATAAAATAAACTAAAATATAATAAATTAAAATAGAAATTAAAATAAAGAAATAAAATAAACCTAAGTATGAATAAACTAAATAAAATAAAATAAAAACTAAATAAAAACCTAAACCTAAAAATTAAACAAAAAATAAAAGTAAAATAAAACTAAAAATAAAAATAAAATAAACCTAAACCAAAACTAAAATAAACTAAACTAAAATAAATAAGACATAAACCTAAACTTAATATAAACTTAACCTAAACCTAAACCTAAACTAAGTAAAATAAAATAAACTAAAAATAAACCTAAATTTATACTAAAACATAAAACCTAAAAATAAACCTAAAATAAAAACTTAAAACATAAACTAAATAAAATAAAATAAAAACCTAAACCTAAACCTAAAAATAAAAAATAAAACCTAAATAAAAAAAACTTAACTAAAAAATAAACCTAAACTTAAAAAATAAACTAAAATAAAAATCCTAAACTAAAATAAATAAACCTAAAATAAATAAACTAAACTAAATAAAGATAAAACTAAAAAAATTAGAAATAATATAAACTTAGATAAACAAAAAATAAACTAAATAAACCTAAACCTACCAAATTACTATATGCTTTTTTAAAAAAAAAAAATCCTAAACCCTAGATCCTAAACATTAAACCCTAAAACTAACCCTAAACCCCAAACCCTAAACCTACAACCATAAACCTACAACCCTAAACCCTAAAATCCTAAACCCTAAAACCTAAACCCTAGACCCTAAACCCTAAACCCTAATCCCATAAACCCTAAACCCTAAACCCTAAACCCTGAATCCCTAAACCCTAAACTCTCAACCCTAAACCTTAAACCCTAAAACCTACAACCCTAAATCTCAAACGTCGAGGACTAAACCCTAAACACTAAACCCTAAACTACCCCTAAACCATAAATTAAGCCTAAACCTTAAGAAGAACTTTGATGGCGGAACATCACAACCAGGCTGCCTAGATCTAGTAGTGGAGGGTGGCAGAGGCACAATTACCATGGTGGTGGTGTGGTATCGATATGGAGGTGGTGGTCAAAGTAGTGGTGGTTATGGAGGAGGGAGGAATGGAGGTTCTGACCATGGTGGTGGTGGAGGAGAGATCAAATATGATGGAGGATCCCACTACTCGAGAGGCAGTGGTAGTTCTAATGGGAATTAGAGAAACTGAAGAATGACCGATCGATCCCATGTATATGGAACTTTATAGAGACGGTTCTACTTATTTAGATTTTCTCCATGGGTGCTCATTTGTTATTTATGTCATTGCTTAATAGAAAACTTGGGGTGCTACTTGGTTGATGAAATTGAAAAGAATATGAATGAATTTATTCTCATTTAAAAAAATCATAAACCCTAAACTAAAACTTAAACCCTAAAAATCAAACCCTTTACCCTAAACCTAAATCCTTATCCCTAAACCCTAAAATCCCTAAACCCTAAACACATAAACCCATAAACCCTAAAACCATAAAATCAAACTTTAAACCCTAAAACCTATAACCCTAAATCCTAAACCCAAACCATAAACCCTAAACCATAAACACTAAACTAACCCTAAACCCTAAACCCTAAAGTAACATTAAAACCTAACTCTAAACCATAAACTCTAAACCTTGAATAAAGATGTCATTAGGAGTAGATCTAAAGAATGACCTAATCCTAACATAGTTATGGTAGCTACAAAAAATGTCTTCAAGAGACTTTCCCTTGACTATTAGAGATTTGAAAATCCTAAACCCTAACTCCAAATCATAATATTATAGCATATATTAGTACAATGTAGCATCATATCCTAGAGCATATAATGATGTGTTTTGGATGTTATAAGATGTTTTGAAATATTTTAGTATATTATTATGCTATAGTCTATATTAATATAAATCATAAAAATATTAATTTAATAAATGAGATGATGAAATTTGTTAAATTTGAAGTGGAATTAGGTGTAGTACCAAAGGTGTGCTATGCCACTTTTAGTTTAAAAGATAAGTTTTTATGTTCAAAATAAATATTATATGTTGTTGCATAATATATCATCATATATCATAATATATTATTCTGTGCATTTTAAAATCTTTTAGCATTTTACAATCATGCAGTCAAGCCTACACTAGCGTTATTTATAAAAATGTTGATTTAGACTTAAAAATTATGTAATCTGAATAAATTCATAATAGGTAGAGCATGACATCATAATGTTTTGTTTAAATTTAAAATATGTAAGTGATATGACTAAAATATATAGTATTTTATTATTTAGACTAATTTTATGATTTTTTATCTTAAGCAATCCATTCTGATGTGAAATGCAATATAATATAATATAATATGTTATAGTGTATTATAATATAGGATGCCATAACATAGTGTAGCATCATGCATTATAGCATACTATTGTGTATTACCACTTATTATTTAGCATATTTTAGTTTGCTATAGTATGATGTAGCATAGTTTGTTCTAGTATAATTCATAAAGATAATGATTTATAGGCTGAGATGATGTGATTTGGCCAAATTTAAGGTAAGCTGTAGGGAACATCATTGGGGTGTTATGGTGTGTAATTTAATCAAAAGAATGAAATTTTGTATCCAAAATAAATGTTCATTTTTCAATCAAATTTGATGAATATTTTGCTTAAAGTGAGGTGTAATGTAAGATAATATATTATATAAAAGCATATTACAATATAATGTACATAACAATATAACTTTACATATATATGAATGGTGTTTTTTACTAAATGTTTTTGTACATTTTAGTATGTTTTACTTTTGTTATAATATGTTGGGTCAAAACTCACAAAAATGCTAATTTGAAGGTTGACATGGAAGAATTTGGCCAAATTCATAGCACACACCAAGAAGGAACACCAAAATTATGATATTTTGTAGCATTTCTAATAGAAAAATAATAATTTGCATCCAAAATGGACATTATTCATATTTTGAGAAAGTTTTGTTATTTGTTCTTTTTAAGTGATTCTAATGAGGTGCAAAGTTAGACAATATATTATATTATAGCAAATTATAATATAAAATCATATATTATAATATAATATAGTGTGTTAATTCACACTATAATCTATTTAGCATGATATTGATTATTTAGATTGAGCTTGCACCATCACAAATCATAAAATGTAAATTACAATGTTATGATGATGTAATTTGAATGAATACATTATTAGGCTTTTGGTTGAAGTATTAAAAATGTGCATAAGAGAAGAAATAAGATTTGATGAGAATACCATGTCAAGGACATGGAGGGAGATCCGCTAAGGGATCACATATGCATTGGACATTACATGTGAGGGGTCTATGATGAGGGAATAGAAGAAGAAAATCTGCTAGGATAAGGATTTAATTTGATTTGATTATATGATTTTGCAAAGAAGATCTGCTGAGGATAAGAATATATAATCCACCAAGGAATAAGATCAAATCAACTTTAATTTATTTTAATTGATATGGCATATCTAGAAATATGGGCTCAAGTCTGTTGGGGATAGGTATATGAAGCTTCCACTAGGGAAGCATGTTCAGGATATTCATTAGAGATTGGGATTTGAGTTTGATTTCATAGATTTATTTGGGGATGTATCCACTGAGGATAAGAGTTTGGTTGGATTTCTTTGATTTAGATTCTACTGGGGGAGTTGGTTTAATTTGGCTCCACTAGGGAGGTTTTTTTTGAATTAGATTTATTTGCATGAGTTATTTTTATATGATTGGGGCTCCAATAGGGAGAAGGGTGTGATTTAACTCTACTGGGGAAAATCATATTGGGTTCAATTTAATTGTTGTATGGATCCGTTGATGTGCGATGGACCCAGAAAGGGGCTAAAACAAGCTTGACCTACCTTTTTACAAATCCAAAAGATAGTCTACCGTGGTGAGAGCTAGCCAACCTAAGGGGTTTCTTTTGCAATGGCTATGCTAGAAAAAAGGCATAGTAGACTTACATCTTCCAAAGTGAGGAAAAATTGCTAGGGTGACCTATTGGATGCACAATAAATCGACTTGACTTAGGGTGATTACTAAGTTAATGTTGCTGGGGACTTATGTCAACTCAAAAGTAGTCAAGATTAATTTTATCTTAGTTTTTTTGAATTGAGGGCATATTAGGGATGTGAGCTTGGTCAAATTTGATAGATTTAATTTATGGAACATGTTAGTGTGAGATGCTAAGAAGGGGTTACATTAGACTTTTCCTATCTTAGATTTAAAAATACAAAGGATTAATGTACTCAGGGTAGAGCTAGCCAACCTAAGGGGTTTCCTTTCAATGTGCAATGAGAAGAAGAAGGCATAGTAGACTTACATCTTCTAAAGGAACAATAATGACCTGGTAGTAGCACAACAAATTGAACCTGACTTAGGGATGACTACAGAGTGAATGCCATTGGAGACTTATATCAACTCAAGAGTAGTAAGGCAATTCTTATGGGGAGTTTTGCTAACATTGCCCAAAAGATAGGATACCTGCTTCAAAAAAGGCACCGCTAGGGGTGTCCTCCTAATCCACAAGTGAATATATATTTTGTTTATATGTTTGTGTGGAGCTTGTTGGTGTGTGAGGGACCACACTCAGAATGGGTTATGTCTACCTTGACATATCTCAGATTTATTAGACCTAGGATGAATCTACACATCCATAGGATAGATTCTCCAACCACAGGGGTGGTTACTAAGGGGAACCGCCAACTGGATAGTAATCTTGGTAGTTTCTAAATAAAAGGATGTCATCCAAATATAGTGCCCATAGGGGAGGTGCTGCTTGGAGCATTATCCTAAGCCCAAGAAAGGAAAGTCTATAGGTGTATGGTGGCCAACTCAAGGAGAAAGTATAGTAGACTTACATCTGCCATGAGTGGTGTATCCAAAGGTGCAAGAACCAACCAACCTAAGGTATATCTGTCAACATGAGTGGTGTATTCATTAACATAGTGAGAACCAACCAATCTACGGTGCCCATCAGAGTGCAACGAACAATCTGAAAAGAAACCATGTAGGCTTACAACTTCCCAAGCAGAACTGATCATTGAAATAGTCTATCATCGACAAATGGATGTTATCTAATCTAGAGCCACTACTAAGTGGGGAGCCCCAAGGAAGGTCTGGACCTAAATTTGAAGTAGTCAAGAGGGAAGGAGCCACTACAAGACTTATCCTAAATGTCAAATATACTCTACCCAATCAGTGCACAAAGTCTAATCCAAGAACAAAGTGTAGCAGACTCACATCCTCATAAATGAACCCAACATAAGGCAGCTTACCAGTCATGCTAAGGCCTACTAAACAAAGAAAGTGCTCGACAATGTGTAGTGGCCAAGTAAGGAAGGAAAGCATAGTAGACTTACACCCTCCAAAGCAAGAAGACCACTCGGGTGACACACTGTGGTAGCACATGTAGACCTAGAGCACAGTGAGTACCACTGGGGGCAACATCTCAACTCAGAGTAGCCCGAGATAAAAGATATGTGTTTATTTTATATGTTTATGTGTAGTTTGTGTTTGTGTCGATGAAGGATAGGACACCATTTGGGTTCTTACACCTACCATAAACACATCATGGTGATTCAGAAAGAATACTTTCAACATGAAAGAGATTGAATTTGAAATGTAATTTTTATTGATGATAATTATTTTTAAACATGATTTATAATATTTCTTTAGGTAGAGGTTATTGATTAGAAGCATTGTATGCTTTCCTTTATGATTAATAAGCTGATAAGATCCTCCTTGGTAGGCTTTCTCTATAACAAAAGGGCCTTCCCAAGTGGGTTCAAATGTGCCTCCCATCTTATGATGAGAAACAATCAATCTCCTCATAACTAAAATAAGTGCTCTTACTTGAAAAGCTCTAGCATGGACCAACTTGTTGTGAGCTTGAATCATTTTAGATTTGTACAAGTTGAGCTTTTAGCATGATCGCAAGCGTCTCTCCTCCAAATCTTCAAGCTCTTCTAACCATAGCTTGGCGTTCCGCTTTATTATGATCTTGCTACCCACAGCCATCCTTAGGGATAGGAGTTGGATTTATAATGGTAAAATAACTTCATATTGAGTAGACTGCATTGGAGTTTTATATGTGGTGTGGTAGGCCCACAAGGCTTCAACTAACTTCTTATGCCACTGTCACTTTTTGTTGTTGAGTGTCTTCTTTAGTATTTTGATGAGAGTTTTTTTGATGGCTTCTACTAAACCATTTTCCCTTGGCTAGTTCATGGTAGAATATCTCCAATCTATGTTGTGATTCTGGGCAAAGTTGTTGATCTCGTTGCTCTTGAATGAGTACCATTACTAGATATAATTCATTAAGGCACTCTGAAACTATATACTATATGATTCCTAAAAAATTGGAGCACATGCTCAGCTATGACCTCTCTATGTAGAATCACCTTTGCCCATTTATAAAAGTAGTCAGTAGCAGCTAAAATGAACCGATGACCCTTGGAAGAAGGAGAATCAATCAGACCCACTATGTTGGTACCCCAACACTCGAATGGCCATGAGACCAATGTAAGATGTAGAATGTTGGGTCATTAATGTAGGACCACACCTTGTATTTGATATTGGTGGAATCGCCTAGTGTATCGATGCAATCTTTAATCATCGATGACCAGTGGTATGCTAGTCTCTTGATCTTAGCTTTCATCTTTGGACTAGCTTGGTTGGCTCAATATAATCCTGAGTGTACCTCGGTCACAATCATACAGGCTTCATGCTTGTCTATAGAACTTAACCACATATGATCGTAAGACCAGCGGTATAAGACACCATCCATAAGAGTGTAGGAAAGTGCTCAAAATTTCATCTGATAGGCTTGGGACTTCTCTTTAGGTAGTTTTCCTTTATTTAGGTAATACATGAATGGTTGTCTCCAATCTAACTCCTTGTCCTTCTTTGGAATGGCAACCTCCCCTACAAGATAGTACTTTTTGATGAGTTCAATATTAATAAGGGATAAGACTTATCTATATTGGACCTTTATTAATATCGACTCATCCTTCGGACATGCCAACTCCTTGCAAGCTTTAAAAGCATACACTATGACATTCTCCTCGAGGAATCTTATAAATGCAAACCTCTAAAAATTTGGGGCAATAACTCTATGGTGTACTTGGTGGTAGTGATGGAGCTTGGGCTTCATAACCTATAGGACCCAATGATTTGGTTGATAACTGAGAATCCCCAAAGATATTAATGTTCTGATGCTTAGTAACGCTAACCTGACCAGTAATTAAAGCCTCATATTCGGCTTCGTTGTTCGTTCAAAGATTGGACAGATGATATTAGAATCTCACCACATCGCAGTCTGGAGTTTAGAAAACTATTCCCACCCCTGCCTTTCTTGGAATAATAGTTTATGGTTCTTCTCCTCTTTGAGAGGAAGCTGCACCATCAAAGTACACCTCCTAGTAGTGAATGTTAGTATCCCCTAAGTTCAAGATTTGTAAACTAGGGAGATCATCACTAAGAAGAGAGTCAGCAGGAACTGGGTGTGTGCTAAGAAATCCACTAGCACTTGTCCTTTCATTGCACAAAGGGGCACAAAGGTAATGTCAAACTGCGAGAGGATCATGGATCATCATTTCAACTGTCTGGATAGCATCATGAGATATCATGAGATATATCCTAGAGATTAAGTTCACCTTATGGGGAAGCATGTAGTGGTGTAGCTTTTGGGATGCAAAGATTAAAGCTAGAAATGCTTCTTAATGGGTGGATAATTAGCCTCAGCAGGGATTAGATGATGGCTGAGGTAGTAGAGTGCATTTTTCATCCCTTCATCATTGGCTTGGGATAATAAATCATAAAGGGAGTCATCTAACACAACAGTGTAAAGTATGAGTCTTGGAATAGGGCTAAAACTGTCATCGATAATGCTTTGTCTTCAAAGACATGCTCATACTTGTCATCCTACATGAACTTGGCATCCTTTCTAACAAGTGCTTATAACGGCTAATGTCTTCCCGATAAGTTGGATATAAAGCTTGTTAGATATGCTAATCGCCCTTAGAATGATTAGAGTTGAGTCAAACTTTTATGGGGTGGCATTTTTAATATTGCCTTGATCTTCTCTAGATCGATTTTGATTCTTTGGTGTCGGACAATAAACCCAAGGAATTTCCCTGAAGCTATTCTGAATGCACACTTCAGGGGGTTCATTTTGAGGTTAAATTATTTTAACTATTTGAAAACTACTCTCAAGTCAAAGAGATAGTCTTCCTTTTCTCTACTTTTGAGATCATCATCAATATAACACTTGACTTGATGATGAATGAGTTCATTGAAGATTTGTGTCATAGCCTACTGGTATGTAGCACCAGCATTTCTAGGGCTGGAAGGCATGACTTTATGGCAATAGATTTTGATCAGGGTTCTAAAAGTAGTGTTTCTTTCATCTTCAGGGGCAATCTTTATTTGATTTATCCAGATGAGCCATCCATTAAAGAGAATACTGCATGAGATGAGGCAATGTCCACCAGCAGCTCCAAGATTGGTAGTGGAACATTATCTTTTGGGCATGCCTTATTTAAATACTTAAAATCAAGACATATGTGAATTTGGCAATTCATTTTCTTAACTGGGATGATGCTGGTTGACCAGGTAGGGTATTTTTCTTTCTGGATGAAGCCAGCATCGATCAGTTTCTTGACTTCAGAAATGACCTGATGTTCAATGTATAATCTAGGAGCTTGCTTGATAGGGTTAACAGTAAGCTCCATTGCTAGTTTATGGACCACTACATCAGGAGCCAATCTAGACATCTCTTAAGAACTCCATGCAAAGTAGTCCTTAAACTCAGGCAATAGCCTTAATAAGTCATTAGTTTCAATTTCATTCAACAAAGAACTAATGTATGTAGGGCATGAATCTTATTTAGTTCCTAAGTTGATTTCTTTGAGCTTGTTGATGGTTCACTTGATCTCTTCTTCAAACTCTGGCGGTGCATCTTTAACTTCAAAATCATTTGGATCATCTGAAGTTTCTAAGCACAGCTCCTCATATGATTTAACATGATTTGAAAGAACCTATCAGATTCTAAATGATTGGTGATGACTAAGCAGTAATCGTCATCATCGACTGGATCCATTGCACTGAATCCTAGTCCTGGTCTTGATTGAGAGCTTTTTCATTTGTTCTTCCATATTCTTTCAAAGTAGTCTGACCTGTGCTTTCACTAATTATGTGGGATTAACCCTTTCTTTGCTAAATTATGAACACAAGGCAAGTACCAATCAAAAGGTAATTCTATTAAATCTTTATATGAATCATCCTCAAGTTTTACATCAACTTCTTGACTTGAGGATTATGCTCCTAGAAAGAACCTATGAGTCTTCACACAAATGGATGACTCAGGGGCTTCCTTAACTATCAAACCCTCAGCTTTTTGAGAGGCAAGTGGGGTTAGGGCTAAGGTTCCCAACTGATGCCTAACTATTTCACATATAGAATTGGATACACTTATGCTTTTCTTTGGAGCCTGGTCTTCATCGCTATCTGGCTCAACTGTCACCTCTAAGAAAGTCTACTTTTGAGAAGAGCTGGCTAGTGCGCAAACCATATAAGACTCATCCTATGAACTAGATTCTAAGTCTATATGGATGCAGGTGTACTCCTGAAAGTTGGGATATATCTTCTATTGGGTTGCCAATAATGAGATTTTCCATCCTTGGGACTACCTCTGAATTGGCCTCTACCTCTGCCTGGTGGAAGTCAAGTCGTCCTACCCATAAGTTCGAATGGAGTGATGAACTATGGGTGGAATCTAATGTCATGCTCCACTTCCTCCTCCAAGTCTATTTTTGCTCCCTTTTATTTTCTTTTCCTTATTCTTTTCCTCTTGCTTTTTCTTTTTCTTTTTTTTTTTAAATTTTAAACTTTGGCCAAGTTTGTGAGAATAGGTTGTTGATTTTGAGGAGATCTCCCTTT
>CM038214.1:11256609-11386915 GCA_021442155.1 Cymbidium sinense
TAGGTTTTAGGTGTTTTTTAGGTTTATTTTAAAGGTTTCATTATTTAGTTTATTTAGTTTAGATTTAGGTTTTGTTTATTTTAGTTTAATATATTTTAGTTTAGGTTTAAGCTTATTTTATTTTGTTTATTTTATTTTTATTTTAGGTTTTGGTTTTTCTTTATTTTTGGGGTTTGGTTTTATTTTTTATTTATTTTTCAAGTTTAGTTTTTTTAAATTTTTATTTTATTATATTTTAGGTTTTTTAAATATTATTTTATTATATTTTAAGTTTATTTTATTTTTATTTTACATTTAGTTTTTATTTTATTTAAGTTTTTAGGTCTATTTTATTTTTTTAGTTTAGTTAGGCTTTTATTTATTTTATTTTAGTTTATTTTTATTAGTTTATTTTATTTTTAGGTTTAGGCTTAGGTTTTAGTTTAGGTTTTCATTTTTTTTATTTTTTATTATATTAGGTTTAGGTTTATTTATTTATTTTATTTTGAAGTTTAGGTTTTGGTTTAGGTTTAATTATTTATTTTGTTTTTAGGTTTAAATTAGTTTAGGTTTAGGTTTTTAGGCTTTAGGCTTTAGGGTTTTGGGTTTTTAGGGCTTAGGGTTTGGGTTTAGGGTTAGTTTAGGGTTTAGGGTTTTAGGTTTTTTAGGGTTTTGGGTTTTTAGTTTAGGGTTGTAGGTTCAAGGTTTAGGGTTTAGGGTTTAGGATTTAGAGTTTAGGGTTTATGGGTTTTTTTAGTTAAGTAAAATAATAGTTTAGGTTTACTTAGTTTATTTAGTTATTTATTTATTTTTTAATATTATTTTAGTTTATTTTTTTATTTTTATTTAGTTTAGTTTATTTATTTTAAGATTATTTATTTTAGTTTAGATTTCTTTATTTTAGTTTATTTTTTAGGTTTAGGTTTTTGGTTTATGTCTATTTTTTTGTTTTGTTTTATTTTTAGGTTTATGTTTAGGTTTTTATTTTATTATTTTAGGTTTAGGTTTTAGGTTTTTATTTTAGGTTAACTTTTAGGTTTTTGTTTTAGATTAGGTTTAGGTTTATTTTTAGTTTATTTTATTTTATTTAGTTTAGGGTTTAGGTTTAGTTTATTTTAGGTTTAGTTTTAGGTTTTATTTAATTTAGTTTTGTTTATTTTAGTTTTGGTTTATGTTTATTATAATTTATTTATTTTAGGTTTAATTTTTTTAGCTTAGGGTTTAGGTTTTATTTTTTATTTATTTGTAGGTTTATTTTTTAGGTTTATGTTTTTATTTAGTTTTTTATTTTATTTGGAGGTTTATTTTATTTTTATTTAATGCTTAGTTTTATTTTATTTAAGCTTTTATTTTTAGGTTTATTTTATTTTAAATTTAGTTTCAATTTTTTAGTTACTTAGTTTTATTTAGTTCTTATTTTTTATTTTTTTTAGGTTTAGGTTTTAGTTTAGGTTTTTATTTATTTATTATTTTATTTAGGCTTAGATTTATTTATTTATTTTATTTTTAGGTTTTATTTAGTTTAGGTTTATGTTTTAGGTTTTTAGGGTTTAAGGTTTAGGGTTTATGGTTTAGGGTTTAAGGTTTAGGGTTGAGGGTTTAGGATTATACATTTTAGGGTTTAGGGTTTAGGGTTTTGATGTTTTTTTTAAGAGAACAAATTCATATTCAACATTTCTTATTTTCAATTTCATCAAGTAACAAACCAGGTTAATCAAAGGACCTCCTTGGGGCTAGCTAAAGACTCGTGTTCCTGAGATGTCCAGACTATATACCCATTTTCATTCAATATTATGTAAATCAACACATGAATAGAGAAAAGAGAACTCAACATTCATACACTTAAGCTATAAGTGCATGCATTTCTTATGTATTTATAACTTGCATCATAACACATATTATTATTCATTTATAAGTTTTTGAAAAATACATTTGGATTTAATAGTGATAATAGCCATGCATATAATAAATTAAATCAACACATGTAAGCTTACATAAAGGAAATAAATTTTATTTTACTTGATTTTGAAAAGATGGATGCATTATTCAAATGACATACCAAATTTAACATGATTGGAAATAGGACAATCAAATATAAGCATGTGATTCATTCAACCAAAGTAGTTCTTAAGGACAATCAAATCAAATAAGATTATTTAAATCAAACCAAAGCTTCTTTATTAATTAAGTTTTGGATTTGATTTGATTTAAAGAGGAGAAGAGAAATCATCACTTGGTTTTTTTAAACCCATTCCCACATTAGTGATTTGATTTAATTTAAGGAAATATAATTAAGTTGATTTTTTGGGTTTATTAAGTTGAACCTTAATTAGATGAATTTATTATGCTTACCTATGTCCTTAAAGTAATTAACTAAATAATTATGAGCCAACATGATATTCATGGAAAATAAACTTGCAATGATCCTAGAAATAAAAGGGGCCTAATTTGATTGGCTCATGATTATGATTAATTAGATTGGGACTTAATTAATTACTCTTATAGTTAATTAAACTCCTTTAGGTTATTAAACACCTAAAGATCTACCTCATGATTTAATTAATTAAGGTCTGATGTGATTATGATTTCAATTTGATTAAGTGATTTAATTAATTAGTTAAATCTTAATTAATTTCATTCTAAAAAATGGTGAAATGAACTTAGGGAAAGTGGTCCCAACCCTATTCCTTAGTTCACTTATAATTGAACAATGATTAATAAACTTAATTAACCAATTTATTATTGTTCATGGGATTAATTAATCATTAATTAACTTAAAAGAGTATTTAAGGTTTAATCAATCAATTTGCTAATTAAGTGAGCAATAAATCCAAATAAAATCATGGGAGGAAGAGGTCATCCCATTAAATTAACCCACAAAATTTGGGATTAATTTCTCAAGTAATTAAGGAGTAATTAAGCTAATAAATTTTGTAATTAAACCTTAATTAAATATTAATTACTACTCAAAATAAGTTAAGATCTTTTTTAATTAACTCTCGATTAAAATACCTTTTAAATGAGTATTTATTCACATTTGTTTTATTTCTCTATATTTTTTATGATTTTTAGAAGTTTCAGCCATTAAAATGATTAATTAAGCCTAATTAAAGCTTAATCCTATTGGCACATGGCGCGGGATTACTTAAAAAATTATCCAATTTGATGCCCACGTATATGCGACTTTCTTGTCTACCATTCGATATAAGATTGGATGGCTTTGATTAATCCCACAGCTTAGTAGGATTAAATTAGATCGATCTAGTGTAACTAATTAAGATCGTACATTTTGATCACAAAGAATGGACTATGCGTGATCTAACATTAAGAGAGTAAGGGAGAATAGAGTCTGTTCTCCATTGATCACTTGATCCGAGCTTACCTCAGCGGATCAACATCAAAATGATCCCACACCTTCACAACATGAATCAGAGGGGATCCAACGGTCAAGATCACACGAGATGCAAGTTTTCTTTAAAAAGCTCCAACCCATTTTTGCCTAAGGATCAGTTTTGGATGCATACCTCATCGGAGCTCAAGATTGGTGGCTCAAAGGATTGAGGAAGCTTCAAGTGGAAATGAAGCCTGAGTAATTGGATCAATTCCTTGATGTTCGCTTAGAAGGCCATGAATTGATGATTTGGAGCTCATCTTTGATCGAAGTCCCACCTTCGATGCTCAAAAAGCTTGGGAGATGATTTATTCTTGCTCGATGAGGCCTAGGGAAGGTGCTCACAATGTTAATTTGAGTTTGATGGAGAAATGGGGAAGTTAGGCCAAAAATGGTAGTGTCTTATTTTGAGATGGACAGGAATGGCATTTCTTGATCGAGGAACAAGCTTGGGAGCTTAAGGAATGGCTCAAGTCATTTATTTAGCTAGCTCTAAGGAATAATTTTTGTGTGTGTTTGAATGAAAATGAGGGGGCGTATACCTCCCTTCATCTTGATCGGATGGTGGGATCAGGTTTGGCTTCTAGTGGTCATCTGACCATCTCAGGGAGTCCTTGGTGGCAGGGAGGAGGTGAGTTGGCTCGCTTTGAAGGTGTGGATCACCAAAGAGAAAATCTATGGGTTTCAAATCCAAAGGGAAGGGACACCTCATCATGACCCAACCACCTGGTCAGGACCATGCCAGGGCCATGGAAATGACCAACATGGAGTGAACCCAAAATGATCATTTAAATTTGAATGATCCCAAAAAATTCATCAATCAAGATTTGGTTGATTTTGGCTCAATTTGACTCATTTAGGTCAAATTGGGTTAGGTCATGTTGACCAATTGGTCAAATTGGGTCAAACCAAGGGTTGGGTCGAGCTCATATGATCATTTGGGATTTTTGTTTATATTGATTTTTTAGTTTGCTTAGATTTGATTTTGGCTCATTTGAATTCATTTAGGTCAAATGGGTTAAGTTGACCAATTTGACCAAATTGGCCAAATTGGCTTGGGTTGGGTGTTGGTTTGGGTTTAGTTGACCAATTGAAGATGATTGTAGGCTTTAGTTTCAATTAATTTGGATTTGGTTTTGATATAGGCCAACTTGAAACTTTAGGTCAATTTAAGTAGGTCATAACCAATTGGGTCCAATCATGGGTCAAGTTCAACAATTTGGAATGAACTTGAGCTAATAGCAATCAATTTGATTTATATTTTGATTTGACCCAATTGTCTTTTAGGTCAATTTGGGTCAACTTGGGTCAAGATGGACAATTGGATTTGGTTTGACTTAAGGTCAAGTCATATTCAAATATTTATTTTGATTTGGTATGAATCATTGATTTGGTTTAGGTTACAATTTGGCTAGTTTGGTTCATATGGGTTAAGGGGTTGACTTGGTCAAATGACCAAGTTGACTTGGTTTGACCAATTGTGATAATTGATCAACCTAGGTGATCAACAATCATGATGGGCATTATGATGGGCTTGGTTCAATCCAATTTGGGTGATTAGAACTTGGCTCAAATAGGTCAAATTTGCCACTTTGGGTCAAGTGGACCAATTGTGTTAGTTGGCTTGATTTTGGGTTGAGTTTGATTTAGTTGAGTTCATATATGGATTTGGGATTGATATATAAATTCAATTGCAATTGTTGGATTCAAATGGGTTCATTCAACATTTCAAGTCAAAAGGGTTAAGTTGGGTTTGACTTGGGTTGATTTTGTTTTCTTGATGATTGAAAATTTCATTTATAATTGTGAATATGATTGAAGGTATGATTCATTCATGAGAAAATCAATTGAATTTGGGTTTTGAAGGAATTTGGCTAAGTCCATGGAGTTGGGTCATGTGGATTAGTTTGGATTTTGATTTGTTTGAAAATTTATGAAAGGTGATTGAAAATATGATTGATTGTGAGAAAATTAATTTAGTTTGACTTGATTTGGATTAAGATTTGGCTAAGTCCATGGGATAGGTCATATGTCTTGGGAAGGGTTTTGATTTGATTTGATTTAGTTTGATTTAGTTTTGATCATTTGAATGTAGATTTGATTTATATTTAGTAAGATGATTGAAGATATAAATTTATTATGAGAAAATCAATTGATTTTGGATTGATTTGGATTAAGATTTGGCTAAGTTCATGGGATAGGTCATATGACTTAGGAAGGTTTTCAAGTTTGGATTTGATCATGGGCTTCAATCATTTGGTTTTGGAATTTGGGTTTGGATTTGGATTTGGATTTGAATTTCATGTTTGAATTGAACTTGAGGTTTGTTTTGAGAAGGTGAACATGGATTGGATTTGGGTTATAGGGTAGTTGGATTATCCAAATCCCAAAGGCATAACCTAATGCTATGGTTAACCCTTCTAAGTCTTTAGGCTTAGTTTAGATGTTTACCTAATTGTTAGAAGTGTCTTATGACTAAAGAAGTCTTAATGTCTAGAAGACTCCTAAGTCTAAGATGGGAAGATTGAATCTGCACTCCAAAAGTGAGGTTAACAAGGCTTAGCCTCCATAGTGTTGCCCTTGGAGATAGATGATTGGAAGACTGAAGCCAAGTTTCACATTATAGACTCGGATACATCTTTCAATGCTTTGCTTGGGAGACCATGGTACATTAGAACAATATAGTTCCATCTTTTCTATATCTGTGTATGAAGTTTGTGAGAAGTGAGATCGTCTACTGTGCTGAAGGAAATCTCAAGCCATTTAGAGTTCACGAGGTCTGCATATATGAGGATGTGGCTTACTACCTCCCTTAAAATCAATAAATCTATTCTCATGAACTTGGCCAATGCTTAAAAATAAAAAAATAAAAAATAAAAATAAAAAGAAAGAAAAAATGAAAAAGAAAAGAAACGAGAAAATGAAAAAGAAAATAAAAGGGAGCGGAAATAGACTTGGAGGAGGAAGTGGAGCTTGACATTAGAATCCACACACAGTTCATTACTCCATTCGAATATATGGGTAGGATGACCTAACCTCCACCAGGTAGAGAAAGAGGCCAGTTTGGAGGCAGTCCTCAGGTGGAAAACCTCATTATTGGCCACCAAATAGAAGATATGTCCCAGCTATCAGGAGTACACTTGTTATCCATATAGACTTAGAATTTAGAGTGGATGAGTATTATATGGTTAGCACACCAGCCAGCTCTTCTCAACAGTAGATTCCCTTCAAGGTGACACTTGAGCTATATAGCAATGAAGACCGGGCTCCACAGCAAAGCATAAGTGTATCCAAGTCTACATGTGAAATAGTTAGGCATCAATTGGGAACCTTAACTCTAACCCAACTTTCCTCTCAAAAAGCTGAGGGTTTGGTAGTTAAGGAAGCCCCTAAGTCATCCACAGGTGTGAAGACTCAGAGGTTCTTTCTGGGGGCATCATCCTCAAGTCAAGAAGTTGATGTAAAACTTAAGGATGATTCATATAAATATTCAATAGAATTACCTTTTCATGGGTAGTTGCCTTGTGTTTATAATTTAGCAAAGAAAGGGTTAATCCCACATACTTGGTCGAAGCACAAGTCAGACTACTTCGAAAGAATATGGAAGAACAAATGCAAAGCTCTTAAATAAGATCGGGTCTAGGATTCGATATAGTGGGTCCAGTTGATGATGATGATTACTGCTTAGTCATCACCAATTATTTGGAATCTGATAGGTTCTTTTCAAATCACATTAATTCATATGAGGAGCTATTCTTAAAAACTTTAGATGATCCATATGATTTTAAAGTCAAAGATGCACTGCCAAAGTTTGAAGAAGAGATCAAGTCAACCATCGATGAGCTCAAGGAAATAAACTTAGGAATTGAAGAAGATCCACGCCTGACATAGATCAATTTTTTATTGAATTAAATTGAAACCAATGACTTGATTGAGTTTAAGGACTGCTTTGCATGGAGTTATGAAGAGATGCTTAGACTCATGCGATTAGACATTGAACAACATGTCATTTCTGAAGTCAAGAAACTAATCAATGCTGGGTTCATTCAGGAAGAAAAATACTCTAATTAGTTAGCTTGTGTCATCCTAATTAAGAAAAAAAATGACCAAATTCACATATGCGTTGATTTTTGGGATTTAAGTAAGGCATGTCCAAAAGATGCATTTCCACTACCAATCTCGGAGCTGATGGTAGATATTGCCTCATCTCATGCAGTCTTCTATTTCATGGATGTCTCATCTGGATATAACCAAATAAAGATGGCCCCTAAAGATAAAAGAAACATTACTTTTAGAACCCCGATCAAAATCTATTGCTATAAGGTCATGCCTTTCAGCCTTAAAAATGTCGGTGCTACATACCAGTGGGTTATGACTCAAATCTTTGATGAACTTATTCATCATCAAGTCAAGTGCTATGTCGATGATCTCATGGTCAAAAGTGTAGAAAAGAAAGACCATATCTTTGACTTGAGAGTAGTTTTTGAACAGTTAAGATAATTTAACCTCCAAATGAACCCCCTGAAGTATGCATTCGGAGTAGCTTCAGAAAAATTCCTTGGGTTTGTTGTCTGACACCAGGGAATCGAAAATGATCTGGAGAAGATAAAGGCAATTTTAGAAATTACACCCTCTAAAAGTTTAACTCAAATCAAATCATTCCAAGGGTGATTGGCATATCTAAGATGCTTTATATCCAACATATCGGGAAGATGTCAACCATTCTCAGTAGTTATCAAAAAGGATGCCAAGCTCAAGTGGGATGACACGTGTGAGCATGCTTTCGAAGACATCAAGCATTACTGACTCCGTCGGTTCTAGCAGCCCCTATCCTGGGCAAGCCACTCATACTTTACACTACTATGTTAGACGACTCCCTTGGTGCTTTGTTGGCCCAAGCCAATGATGAAGGGAAGAAAATTGAACTCTACTACATTAGCCATCATCTATTCTCTGCTGAGGCTAATTATCCACCCATTGAGAAGCATTGCCTAGCTTTAATCTTAGCATCCCAAAAGCTACAACACCAGATGATCCCTCATATGGTGAACTTAATATCGAGGATCAATCCACTACAGTATCTCATGACGATGCTATCCAAATAGTTGGCATGACAGTTCATGATCCTCTCGCAGTTTGCCATTACGTTCATACCCCTTTGTACAGTGAAAGGACAAGCACTAGTGGATTTTTTAGCAATACACCCACTTCCTGCTGACTCTCTGCATAGTGATGATCTCCCCAATGAATAAATCATGAACTTAGGAGATACTAGCATTCACCACTGGGAGATGTACTTTGATGGTATGGCTTCCTCTTAAAGAGGAGAAGAACTGCAATCTACTATTCTAAGAAAGGAAGGAGTAGGAATAGTTCTCTTAACTATGAATTATGATGTAATTAAATTCTCATATCAACTGTTCAATCCTTGAACCAACAACAAAGCTGAATATGAGACTTTGATTGATGGTCTAGAGTTAGCCGTCAATCTAAGCATTGAGAACATCAACATCTTCGACGATTCTCAACTAGTTATCAACCAAATTGCTGGGTCCTATAAGGTTATATAGCCCAAGCTCCATCACTACCACAAGAACACTATGAAGTTGTTAGCCTAAATCCTAGAGGTTATCATTTATAAGATTCCTCGAGAAGAGAACATCATAGCATATGCTTTAACCAAGCTTGCCAAGGAGTTGGCATGTCCGGAGGATGAGTCCATATCAATAAAGGTCCAAAATAGACAAGTCTTATCCCTTATGGATATTAAACTCATCAAAAAGTACTCTCTTGAAGGGGAGGTTGCCATTGCCAAGAAGGATGAGGATTTAGATTGGAGGAAACCATTCATGGATTACCTAAATAAAGGCAAACTATCTCAAGAGAAGTTCGAAGGCCATTAGATGAACTAGAAGGCACTTTCCTATGCTCTTGTGGATGGTGTCTTGTACCGACAGACTTTCAATCATATGTGGTTATGTTGTTTAGGCAAGAAAGAAGCCCATAAGATCTTGATCGAGGTACACTCAGGATGATGTGTAGCTAACTAATCTAGTCTAAAGATGAAAGCCAAGATCAAGAGACTAGGATACACTGACTGTCGATGATCAAAGAGTACATGGATATGGTTAGACAATGTCAAATACATATTTTTTTTGTCTCAGGCTACTCTGAGTTGAGATAACATCCCTAGTGGCACTCACTTAGTAGCTGCTCTAGGTCAGGGTGACAAGCAACCCTGTTAGTGTGTTAGCCTAATGGTCTTATTTCTTTGGAGGATGTAAGTCTATGATTTCCTTCCTTACACACCTGAGCACCTTGTTAGTTTGGTAAGCCTTTCATTGGCTGTTACCTCATGTTGGCTTCTTTTAAGAGGATGTGAGTCTGCTACACTTTCTTCTAGTATTAGCCTTCATGCATTGATTGAGTCGAGTATATTTGATGTTTAGGATAAGTCCCCTTCTGACTCCTTCCCTCTTGGATGCTTGAATTCTAGGTCTAGTCCTTCCTTAGGGCTCCCTACTTAGTAGTCGCTCTAGGTCAGATAGCATATGTCCTACCGATGATAGACTATCTCGATGATCAATTCCACTTGGGAAGTTGTAAGCCTACATTCTTTCTTTCCAAATTGATTGGTGCATTCTGACGGGAACCTTAGGTTGGTTGGTTCTCACTATGCTAATGGATACACCACTCATGTTAATGGATACACCTTAGGTTAGTTGGTTCTCGCACCTTAGGATACACCACTCATGGTAGATGAAAGTCTACTATGCTTTCCCCTTAAGTTGGCCACTATACATCTATAGGCTTTCTTTTCTTGGGCTCAAGATAATGCCCCTAGTAGCACCTCCTCTGTGGGCACTATATTTGGATCACATCCTTTGTGACCCCATTTAGACACTACCCGGGTTACTATCGGATTGGATAGTTCCCCTTTCCTAGTAACCACCCCTGTGGTTAGAGAATCCATCTTTTGGATGTGAAGATTCTTCCATGGTCTTGTAAATCTGAGACAAGTCAAGGCCGACATAGCCCCTTCTCATTGTGGTTCCTCACACACCAATAGTGTCTATGCAAACATATAAATAAAAAATATATATTTACTTACAGATTAAGAGAACGCCCCTAGAGTTACCTTTCTTCAAGTAGGTATCCCATCTTTAGGGTAGTGTCAATAGAACTCCCTATAGGAATCGCTTAACTACTCCTTAGTTGATATAAGTACCCAGCGATATTCACTCAATAGTTGCCCCTAAGTCGGGTTTGATTTTTTATGCTTCCAGTTCACCCTAGCTATTGTTCTCTTCTTTAGAAGATGTAAGTCTACTACGCCCTCTTCCTAGCACAACCGTAACACACCGATAGGCAACCCTTTAGGTTGGCTAGCTCTACCCCTTAGCTAGTAGGCTATCCCTTTGGATTTATAAATCTGAGAAAGGACAAGTCTGATATAGCCCTTTCTTAGTGGGTCCATCACACACCGACATGGTCCATAAATTAAATCTATCAAATTTGATCGAGCTCACATCCCCAGTTGATATGCCCTCAATTCAAAATCAAACTAAACCAAAGAAACCATATCAAATCATAAGAAATTATGATAAAATTAATCTTGACTACTTTTGAGTTAAAATAAGTCCCCTGCGTCATTCACTCATAGTCGCCCTAGGTCAAGTTTGATTTGTTGTGCATCCAACTGGTACCGTAGCAGTTGTTCATCGCTCTGGAAGATGTAAGTCTACTATGCCTTTTTCCTAGCATAGTCGTTGCACATCAAAAGGAAACCCCTTTGGTTGGCTAGCTCCACCCTACATCCGATAGATTATCCCTTTGGATTTATAAACCTGAGGTAGGTCAAGGCTGATATAGCCCCTTCTCAGTGGGTCCATCGTACCGATAGGGTTTCCTCACTAAATTAAACCCCAATTTTCTCTGGAGTTAAATCACACCCTTCTCCCTAATGGAGCCCTAAATCATATATAAATAAGTCAAGCAAACAAATTAAATTTAAAACCAACCTCCCCAGTGGATCCAAATTAAACCAACTCCCTTAGTAGAGTCTAAATCAAAGAAATCTAACCAACTCTTATCCCTAACAGATACATCACCAAACAACTCTATGAAATCAAACTCAAATCCCAATTCCTAGTGGATAGCCTGAACTTGCTTCCCTAGTGGAAGGTTCATATACCCGATCCCCAGCAGGCTCGATCCATATCTCTAGCTGATATGCCTCTACATCAATTAAAATAAAACAAATTAAATTCAATTCAATTTTAATCCTTGGTGAATTATAGATTCTTATCCCCAGTGGATATTCTTTCCACAAATCATATAATCAAATCAAATTCAAACCATATCCTAGTAGATTTTCTTCTTCTATGCCCTCGACATAGACCCCTCACATGTCATGCCCAATGCATGTGTGATCCCCTAGCGGATCTCCCTCCATGTCCTTAACATGGAATTCTCATTAAATCTCATTTCTTCTCTTATGCACACCTTTAATACTTCAACCAAAAGCCTAACAATGTATTCATTCAAATTACATCATCTTAACATTGTAATCAACATTTTATGATTTGTCATGGTGCAAGCTCAAACTGATTATACAATATCATGCTAGACATATTATAGTGTGAATTAACACACTATATTATATTATAATTTGCTATATATAATATATTGTCTAACATTACACCTCATTAGAATCACTTAAAAGGAACAAATAACAAAATTTTTGCAAAATATGAATAATGTTCATTTTGGATGTAAAATTATTATTTTTCTAATAGAAATGGTACAAAATAGCATAATTTTGGTGTTGCTTCTTAATGTGTGCTATGAATTTGGCCAAATTCTTCCATCTCAACTTTCAAATTAACATTTTTGTGAGTTTTGACCCAATGTATTATAACAAAAGTAAAACATACAAAAATGTAACATTTAGTAACACACCACCACATTCATGTATATGTGAAGTTATATTTTTATGTACATTATATTTTAATATGCTTTCATATAATATATTATCTTACATTACACCTTAAAATGAATCACTTTAAGGAAAAAAATTATAAAATTTGGTTGAAAAATCAACATTTATTTTGGATGCAAAATTCCATTCTTTTGATTAAATGACACACCATAGCATACCCTAATGATGTTCCCTAAAGCTTAATTTGGCCACATCCCATCATCTCAACCTATAAATTAGTATTTTTATGTATTATACCAATACAAACTCTACTACATCATACCATAATAAACTAAAATTTGCTAAACAAGTAGTAATACACAATAGTATGCTATAATGCACGATGCTACACTATGTTATGACATCCTATATTTTAATATACTATGACATATTATAATATATTATATTGCATATCACTTCACAAGGGATTTCTTAAGATAAAAAATAATAAAATTAATCTAAATAATAAAAAACTATATATGATAGTCATATCACTTACATATTTTAAATTGAAACAATATGTTATGATGTCAAGCTCTACTTATTATGAGTTTGGCCAAATTCCACCATTTTAAAGTGTAAATCAACATTTTTATAAATAATTCTAGTGTAGGCTTGGTCGCATGATTGTAAAATACTAAAAGAATTTAAAATGCACAAAATAATATATTATGATATATGATGCTATACTATGCTACAAAATATAATATTTATTTTGAACATAAAATCTTACTTTTTAGACTACAAGTGGTGTAGCACACCTTTGGTACTACAACTTAATTCCCACTTCAAATTTAACAAATTTCATCATTTGATTTATTAAATCAATATTTTTATGAAATATATTAATAAAGACTACAAGGCAAAATACCATAATATGCTAAAACATTTCAAAACATCTTATAACCACAAAAAATACATCACTACATGCTCAAATATATGATGCTACATTATACTATAATATATGGTATTATAATATGATTTAGGTTTAGGATTTAGGTATTCAAATCTCTAATAGTTAATGTAAAGTCTCTTGAAGACATTATCTTTAGCTACCATAATAATGTTAGGATTAGGTCATTCTTCAAATCTACTACTGACATCTTTATTCAAGATTTAGGGTTTAGGGCTTAGGGTTAGGGTTTAGGGTTAGATTAGGTTTTAGGGTTAGTTTAGCATTTAGGGTTTAGGGTTTAGGGTTGGGGGTTTAAGGTTTAGGGTTATAAGTTTTAAGGTTTATGGTTCATGGTTTTAGGGTTTAGGGTATGGTTTAGGGTTTTATGTTTTAGGGTTTAGGGTTTAGGGTTTAGGGTTTAGGATTTTAGGGTTTAGGGTTTAGGGTTTAGGTTTTAGGGTTTATGGTTTAGGTTTAGGTTTTAAGTTTAGGGTTTAAGTTTTAGTTTAGAGTTTAGGGTTTAAGGTTTTATTTTAATAGAGACTAAATTCAGATTCAACATTTCTTCTTTTCGATTTCATCAACCAAGTAACACACCAAGTTTTCTAAGACACAAGCGATGATATAGATAAAAAATGAGCACCCATAGAGCAAATCAAAAACCCTAGATAAGTAGAACCATCTCTATTATAAAGATAGAGTTCCATAAGCAGTAGATGGGATGATTTCTCCAGTTCCCATTAGAACCACCCCTCCTCTTGAGCAGCATGATCCACCATCATATCGCTAATCACTCCCTCTGCCACCAACATGGTTGTAACCTTTTTCTCTCCTCCCACCTCCATAACCACACCACTCCCACCTCCATATCCACCAGACACCTAGATCCCCATCACCACTTTGATATACCTCCCCCTTGCCAGATCTAGATTGAGCCTAGTTGATAGTGATGTTCCTTCCATCAAGGTTCTACCCATTCTTAGGGTTTAGGGTTAGTTTAGGGTTGAGGGTTTAGGTTTAGTTTAGGGTTTAGGGTTAGTTTAGAGTTTAGAGTTTAGGGTTTATTGTTTGGGGTTTAGGGTTTAAGGCTATAGATTTTATGTTTTAGGATTTAGGGTTTAGATTTTAGGGTTTAGGGTTTAGGGTTTTAGGGTTTAGGGTTTTAGGGTTTAGGGTTTAGGGTTTAGGGTTTAGGGTTTTAGGGTTTAGTGTTTTAGGTTGTAGGGTTTAGAGTTTAGGGTTTAGGTTTTAGGGCTTAGGGCTTAGGGTTTAGGGTTTAGAGTTTTAGGGTTTAAGGTTTAGGGTTTAAGGTTAGTTTTAGGGTTTAGGGTTTAGGGTTTAGGGTTTAGGATTTAGGGTTTAAGTTTTTTTCTTTAAAGTAAAGCAAAGTTTAGGTTCATTTAGCTTATTTTTTATTTATTTGAGTTTATTTTATTGTATTTTTTTATTTATGTTTATTTTTTATTTTTATTTAGTTTAGTTTATTTATTTTTTTAATTTAGGTTTAGGTTTATTTTATTTTATTTTTTTATTTTAGGTTTAGGCTTTTTTTTAGTTTATGGTTTATGTTTTATTTTTAGGTTTATTTTTTAGGTTTAGGTTTTTATTTAATTATTATTTTATTTTATTTGTATTTTAAGTTTAGTTTTTATTTTATTTAGGTTTTTTATTTTTTAGTTTAGTTTAGGTTTTTATTTATTTTATTTTAGTTTAGTTTTTATATTTATTTTGTTCTATTTTTAGGTTTAGGTTTATATTTAGGTTTTAGTTTATTTTTTGTTTTATTTAATTATTTTATTATATTTTGGTTTAGGTTTTTTTATTTATTTTATTTTTAAGTTTTATTTAATTTAGGTTTAGGTTTTTAGATTTTTAGGGATTAGGGTTTAGGGTTTAGGGATTGGGGTTTAGGGTTTAGGGTTTAGAGTATAGGTTTTAGGTTTAAGGTTTAAGTTTTAGTTTTGGGTTTAAGGCTTTTTTTAACAGAGAACAAATTCATATTCAACATTTCTTTTTTTTATTTTATCAACCAAGAAACACCCCAAGTTTTCTAAGACACAAGCGACGACATAGATAAACAATGAGCACCCATAGAGGAAATCAAAAACCCTAGATAAGTAGAATCATCTCTGCTAAAAAGACACAATTCCATAGGCAGTAGATTGAATTGACCGTTCTTTAGATTCTCCAGTTCCCATCAGAACCACCCTCTCTGCAAGATCATCCATCATATCTAATCTATCCTCATCACCACCATGGTTATAACCTTCACCACTCCTCCCTCCATAACCACCCACTTTGATAACCACCTCCATATCCACCACCTCCGGACCCCACCACCACCTGTAATATCTTTGCCTTCCTCCGGATCTAGCGAGCCTGGTTGTGATGATGTTCTACCATCAAGGTTTTACCCATTCTTAGGGTTTAGAGTTAGATTAGGTTTTAGGATTTAGGGTTTAGGCTTTGGGGTTAGGATTTAGGGTTATAGGTTTTAGGGTTTTAGGGTTTATGGTTTAGGGTTCAAAGTTTAGGGTTTTAAGGTTTAGGGTTTAGGGTTTTAGGGTTTAGGGTTTAGGGCATAGGGTTTAGGGTTTAGGGTTTAGGGTTTAGAGTTTAGGTTTTAGGATTTAGAGTTTACGATTTAGGGTTGTAGATTTAGGGTTGTAGGTTTAGGGTTAGTTTTAGGGTTTAGGGTTTTTTAAATTAAGTAAACCTGTAGGTTTAGGTTTATTTAATTTATTTAGTTTATTTTTTATTTATTTGAGTTTATTTTATTTTTTATTTTTATTTAGGTTTATTTTATATTTTTATTTAGTTTAGTTTATTTATATTAGGTTTATTTATTTTAGTTTAGATTTTTTTATTTATTTTTAGGTTTAGGTTTATTTTTTAGTTGAGTTTTATTTTTATTGTATTTTCTAGGTTTAGGTTTTTTTATTTATTTTTATGTTTAGGTTTAGATTTTATTTTACTTTTTTAGGTTTAGGTTTTAGGTTTTTATCTTATGTTTATTCTTAGGTTTTATTTTTTTGGTTTAGTTTTATTTTTAGTTTATTTTATTTTATTTTATTTAGGTTTGGTTTAGGTTTAGTTTATTTTAGGTTTAGGTTTAAGATTTATTTATTTTAGTTTGTTCATTTTATTTTAGGTTTAGGTTTATTATATTTTGTATACTTTATTTTTTTTAGGTTTAGATATTTATTTAGTTTAGGGTTAGGTTTTATTTTTATTTATTTTTAGTTTTTATTTTTTTTTTATTTTAAGGTTTAAGTTTTTATTTAAGTTTAATTTTATTATATTATAAGTTTATATTATTTTTAATTTATTTAGGAATTTTATTCTTAGGTTTACTTTAATTTATAGTTTAATTTAGGTTTTTATTTATTATATTTTAGTTTATTTTTCTTTTTAATTTTATTTTACTTTTAGGTTTAGGTTTTAGTTTAGGTTTTTATTTTATTTTGTTTAATTAATTTTATTATTAGGTTTAGGCATTTAGGTTCTTGGGGTTTAGGGTTTTGATTTTGGGTTTAGGGTTTAGGGTTAAGTGTTTAGGCTTTAGGGTTTAGGGTTAGCATAGGGTTTAGGGTTTAGGTTTTTGGCATTATGGTTTAGGATTTTTAGGGCTTAGGGTTTAGGATTTAGGTTATAGGTTTAGGGTTTAGGGTTTAGAGTTAATGGTTTAGGGTTAAGGTTAGGGTTTAGGGTTTATGGTTTAGGGTTTAGGGTTTATGCTTTGAGGTTTAGGGTTTTTTAGGGTTTAAGGTTTAGGGTTTAGGGTTGTAGGTTTAGGGTTGTAAGTTTAGGGTTTAGGGTTTAAGCTTTAGGTTTTTGGGTTTAGGATTTATGGTTTAGGGTCTTTTTTAGTAAAGTAAAGCCACAGGTTTAGGTTTATTTAGTTTATTTAGTTTATTTTTTATTTATTTTAGTTTATTTAATTTTTTATTTTTTTATGTTTATTTTTTATTTTTATTTATTTTAGTTTATTTATTTTAGGTCTATTTTGTATTTTAGTTTCTTTTTTAGGTTTAAGTTTATTTTTAGTTAGTTTATTTCTATTTATTTTTAGGTTTAACTTTATCTTTTATTTTAAGTTTAGGTTTACATTTTATTTTATTTTTTTAGTTTCAAGTTTTAGGTTTACTTTGAGGTTTTATTTTTTATTTTTGGTTTAGCTTTATTTTTAGTTTATTTTATTTATTTATTTTAGGTTTCGGTTTAGGTTTAGTTTATTTTAGGTTTAGATTTAGGTTTTATTTAATTTAGTGTAATTTATTTTAGCTTAGGTTTAGGTTTATTTTATTTTGTTTATTTTATTTTTATTTTAGGTTTAGATTTTTTTTAGTTTAGGGTTTAGGTTTTATTTATTATTTATTTTAGGTTCTATTTTTAGGTTTATTTTTTAGGTTTAGGTTTTATTTAGTTTTTATTTTATTTTATTTTAGGTTTATTTTATTTTTATTTTATGTTTAGTTTTTATTTTATTAAGCTTTTTTATTCTTATTTTTATTTTATTTTTTAATTTAGTTTAGGCTCATCTTAATTTTATTTTAGTTTATTTTATTTTATTTTATTTTATTAGGTTTAGCTTTATGATTTAGTTTAAACTTTTATTTTATTATTTTATATTTTATTTAGGTTTATGTTTATTTATTTATTTTTTAATTTAGGTTTAATTTAGTTTAGGTTTAGGTCTTTAAGTTTTTAGGGTTTAGGGTTTAAGGTTTAGGGCTTATAGTTTTAGGGTTTAAGTAGTTTAGGGTATAGGTTAGTTTAGGGTTTAGTATTTAGGTTTAGTGTTTAGGCTTTAAGGATTAGGGTTTTAGGTTTAGGTTTAGGGTTTAGTTTTAGGTTTAGGGTTTAGGGTTTAGGATTAGTTTAGTTTATAGTTTAGGTTTAATTTTAGTTTAGGGTTTAGGTTTAGGTTTAGTTAGGTTAGTTTAGGGTTTAGGTTTAGAGGTTTAGGGTTATGATTCTTTAGGGTTGTAGGTTTAGGGTTAGTTTAGGGTTTATGGTTTAGGATTTAGGGTTTATTTAGATTTTTTTAGAAATTTAAATTGGAGTTTAGGTTTATTAGGTTTATTTAGTTTATTTTATTTATAGTTTATTTTTATTATTATTTTATTAATTTATTTTCATTTTATTTAATTTAGTTTATTTATTTTAGGTTTATTTATTTTAGTTTAGGTTTATTTTAGTTTACTTTTTTTAGGTTTATGTTTACTTTTAGTTTAGTTTTAATTTTATTTTATTTTTTTAGTTAAGTTTTATTTGTATTTTAAGTTTAGTTTAGGTTTGTATTTTTTTATTTTTTTTTTAGGTTTAGCTTTTAGGTTTTTATTTTAGGTTTATTTTAATGTTTTATTTTTTTAGTTCAGGTTTAGGTTTATTTTTGGTTTATTTAATTTTATTTAGTTTAGGGTTTAGGTTTTTTTATTTTTGTTTAGTTTATTTTAGTTTAGGCTTAGGTTTATTTTATTTTGTTTATTTTAGGTTTAGTTTTTTTAGTTTAGGGTTTAGGTTTTATTTTTTATTTTCTTTAGGTTTAGGTTTTATTTAGTTTTATTTTATTTTTAGTTTATTTTATTTTTATTTTTATGTTTAGTTTTATTTTATTTATTATTTTTTATCTTATTTTTTTAGTTTAGCTTAGGTTTTTATTTATTTTATTTTAGTTAGTTTTATTTTTTTATTTTATTTTATTTTAGTTTAGTTTTAGTATAAGTTTTTTATTTTATTTTATTTTTTTATTTTATTTAAGTTTAGTTTTATATTTATTTATTTTTAGGTTTATTTAGTTTAGGTTTAGGTTTTAGGGTTTAGGGTTTAGGGTTGTAGATTATAGGGATTATGGTTAGGGTTGATGGTTTAGGGATAAGGGTTTAGGGTTCAGTTACGTATTGCTGGGATTAGTTTTAGTTTTATTTAGTTTATTTGGGGTTTAGGGCTTAGGGTTTAGGATTTAGGTTTTTTTTTAAATGTAAGTAAATTAGTAGGTTTAGGTTTATTAGGTTATTTAGTTTTGTTTTTATTTATTTTAGTTTAATTTATTTTTTATTTTTATTTAGATTTATTTTTTATTTTATTTAGTTTGGTATTTATTTTAGGTTTGTTTATTTTAGTTTAAATTTTCTATTTTAATTAATTTTTTAGGTTTATGTTTACTTTTTAGTTTAGTTTTATTTTTATTATATTTGTTAAGTTTAAGTTTTATTTTGTATTTTTAGGTTTAGGTTTAGATTTTTATTTTATTTTTTTTTGGTTTAGCTTTTAGGTTTTTATTTTAGGTTTATTTTAATGTTTTATTTTTTAGTTTAGGTTTAGGTTTATTTTTGGTTTATTTTATTTTATTTAGTTTAGTGTTTAGGTTTTATTTATTTTAGTATAATTTATTTTAGTTTAGGCTTAGGATTATTTTATTTTGTTTATTCTAGGTTTAGGTTTTTTTTTAGTTTATAGTTTAGGTTTTATTTTTATTTATTTTTAGGTTTATGTTTTTATTTAGTTTTTATTTTATCTTATTTTAGGTTTATTTTATTTTTATTTTACATTGAGCTTTTATTTTATTTAATTTTTTTTATATTTGTAGGATTTTTTTTAGTTTAGTTTAGTCTTTTATTTTGTTTATTTTAGTTTATCTTTTTATTTTTTTATTTTGTTTTTAGGTTTAGGTTTAGGTATAGGTTTCTTATTTTATTATATTTTATTATTTTATTTCAATTTTAGTTTTTATATTTATTTTACTTTTAGGTTTTATTTAGTTTAGGTTTAGGATTTAAGGATTTAGGGTTTAGGGTTTAGGGTTTAGGGTTGTAGATTTTAGGGATTAATTTTTAGGGTTATGGTTTAGGGTTTAGGGTGGTAAGTTAAGGGTTTAGGGCTTAGGGTAGCAGGTTTAGGGGTTAGGGTTTAGGGTTTTTTATTTATTTATTTATTTATTTTTGATTTTTTTAAATAAGTAAACTAGCAGGTTTAAGTTTATTTAGTTTATTTTAGTTTTTATTTTTATTTAAGTTTATTTTATTTTTATTTAGTTTAGTTTATTTATTATAGGTTTATTTATTTTTGTTTATTTTTGAGGTTGAGGTTTAGGTTTGTGTTTATTTTTATAGTTTATTTTTATTTTTATTTTATTTTTTTGGCATAGGTTTTATTTTTTTCTTTTATGTTTAGGTTTAGGTTTTTTTTTTTTTAGGTTTAGGTTTTAGGTTTCTATTTAAGATTTGTTTTTAGGTATTATTTTTTAGTTTAGGATTATTTTGAGTTTATTTTATTTTATTTCGTTTAGGTTTAGGTTTAGGTTTAGTTTATTTTAGGATTATGTTTAGGTTTTATTTATTTTAGTTTAGTTTATCTTAGTTTAGGTTTAGGTTTATTTTATTTTTATTTTAGGTTTAGGATTTTGTTTTAGTTTAGGTTTTATTTTCATTTATTTTTATGTTTTATGTTTAATTTTATTTTTTTGGTTTAGGTTTTTTATTTAGTTTTATTTTATTTTATTTTATTTATTTTATTTTTTTTGGTTTAGTTTTATTTTATTGAGGTTTTTTTAGTTTAGTTTAGGTTTTATTTATTTTATTTTAGTTTAGTTTTATTTTTATTTTATTTTAGGTTTAAGTTTAGGTTTGGGTTTTAGTTTATGTTTATATTTTATTTTATTTTTTATTTTATTTTGGTTTAGGTTTTTTTTTATTTTTTTAGGTTTTATTTAGTTTACGTTTAGCTTTTTACACTTTTAGTGTCTAGGGTTTAGGTTTTAGGGTTTTATTTTAGGTTTATTTTTAGGTTTTATTCTTTAGTTTAGGTTTAGATTTATTTTTCATTTATTTTATTTTATTTATTTTAGGGTTTAGGTTTAGTTAATTTTAGGTTTAAGTTTAGGTTTTATTTATTTTAGTTTAGGTTTAGATTTAATTTATTTTGTTTTTTTTAGGTTTAATTTTTATTTTTAGTTTAGGGTTTGGGTTTTATTTTTTATTTATTTTTAGGTTTTTTATTTAGGTTTAGGTTTTTATTTAGTTTTTATTTTATTTTAAGTTTATTTTATTTTTATTTTACCTTTAGTTTTTATTGTATTTACATTTTTTATTCTTAGGTTTATATTATTATTTTTATTTAGTTTAGGTTTTTATTTATTTTATTTTTGTTTATTTTTATTTTATTTTTATTATATTTTATTTTTGGGTTTAGGTTTTATTTATTTATTTTTGTTTCAAGTTTTATTTACTTTTGGTTTAAGCTTAAGTTTTTAGGTTTTTACGGTTTAGGATTTAGGGTTTAGGATTTATGGTTTAAGGTTTATCACAGGCTTTAGGGTTTAAGGTTTGGGTTAGCAAGGGTTAATTTAGGGTTTAGGGTTAGGCTTTAGTGTTTAGGTTTTAGGCTTTAGGGTTTAGGGTTAGTTTAGGGTTTAAAGTTTAGGGTTTTAGGGTTTAGGGTTTAGGGTTTAGGATTTAGGGTTTAGGATTTATGGTTTATGCTTTAGGGTTTAGGGTTTAAGGTTTAGGGATTAGAGTTAGCTTAAGGTTTAGGGTTTAGTTTTATGGTTGTAGGTTTAGGGTTTAGTGTACGATTTAGGTTTAGATTTAGGGTTTATGGTTTTATTTTAGGTTTTCTTTAAATTAGATAAACCCGGTATGTTTAGGTTTTAGTTTGTTTAGTTTAATTTTATTTATTTTAGTTTATCACATTTTTTATTTTTATTTAGGTTTATTTTTTATTTTATTTATTTTATTTTATTTATTTTAGGTTTTTTTTTTTTGTTTAGTTTTAGGTTTAGGTGTAGATTTATGTTTATTTTTTAGTTTAGTTTTATTTTTATTTTATTTTTTAGGTTTAGGTTTTCTTTCTTATTTTTAGGTGTAGGTTTAGGTTTTTATTTTATTTTAGGTTTAGGTTTTAGGGTTTTAGGTTTATTTTAGTTTATTTTATTTTATTTAGTTTATTTTAGTTTATTTTTTATTTTATTTAGTTTTATTTAGGTTTAGTTTATTTTATTTTAGATTTAAGTTTAATTTATTTTATTTAGTTTATTTTAGTTTAGGTTTAGGTTTTTTAGTTTAATGTTTATGTTTTATTTTATATCCTTTAAATTTTATTTTTGGTTTATATTTTGGTTTATGTTTTATTTAGTTTTATTTTATTTTATTTAAGGTTTATTTTATTTTTTATTTTTATTTAGTTTTAATTTATTTATGTTTTTTTTATTTTAAGTTTTATTTTAGTTTATTTTAAGTTTTATTTAATTTTAGTTTTATTTTATTTTATATTTTTTTATATTAGGTTTAAGTTTAGTTTAATTTATTTATTTTATTATTTTATTTATTTAGGTTTAGGTTTATTTATTTATTTTATTTAGGTTTATTTAGATGTAGGGTTTTAGGTTGGGGATTAGTGAAGGTTTAGGGGATTGGGGTTTAGGTTTAGGGATGATTTAGCAGGTTGTGGTGGGGTTTAGGTTGATAGGGAGTGGTTTAGGGATGGTTTAGGTTTGGGTTAGTTTAGGGATAAGGTTTAGGTTGTAGGTTTATGGTTGGAGGTTTAGTTTAGGGTTTATGGTTTAGTGTTTTTTTTTAAATTAAGTAAACCAACAGTTTAGGATTATTTAGTTTATTTTTTATGTATTTTAGTTTATTTTATATTTTCATTTAGTTTAGTTTATTTATTTAGTTTTTTTTTATTTTAGTTTATTTTAGGTTAAGGTTTAGATTTTGTTTTGTTTTAGTTTAGTTTTATTTTATTTTTTAGGTTTAGGTTTTATTTTTTAATTTCTTAGGTTTAATTTTTAGGTTTTTATTTTAAGTTTTTTTTTTAATTTAGGTTAAGGTTTATTTTTAGTTTATTTTATTTTATTCAGTTTAGGGTTTAGGTTTAGTTTATTTTAGATTTAGGTTTAGGTTTTACTTATTTTAGTTTAGGTTTATGTTTATGTTTATTTTGTTTATTTTAGGTTTAGGCTCTTTTTTTTAGTTTATTTTAGGTTTTATTTATTATTTATTTTTAGGTTTAGGTTTTATTTAATTTTTTATTTAGGATTTTGTGCCACCATCCTTCAAGATCTTTGATGGTGGGAGCCCAATAACACTTTGCACACTTTAGATCATTGTTGCTACACCAATGGCAGGAACAAACTACTCTTTTGTCTTTTCATTAACAGTTTGTCAGGTGTTGTATTTGATTGGTTAAACTAACAATTCGATGAAGATTTTTGTTGAGTTGGAGCAGCTCTTCATCAAGAGGTTTGTTGGAGCTCAGTAGAGGGTGATTGTAGGTGACCTCATTATAGAGAAAACAAAACTCAACGAGTCTCCTATTGATTACATTCTCAGCTAGTGCAACTTGTGGATGAATTGTGAACCACAACTATCGAACAACATGGCATTGAGATTCTTCTCAAAAATATCCATGGATCGCCTTCATGCTTAAGGGATTTACTATCAAAACATTCGAGGAATTAATCAACACAGCAGCTAGCCTACAAGAGGAAGCCAAACATTTGCCCTTTCGACCAATCATTTAGGCCTAAGCCGCTGGTGTTGAGAAGAAGCTGTGGGACGTGTCAATGGATAGGGAAGCGAGCCGAGTTAGATGAGAGACAAGCTCAACAACCTCTTTTGCCACCTCCACTTTCACCACCTCGACCATCATACCGGCCACAGCAACCACCATAATGACCATTTCCACCACCTCAATAGCCTACCTTGCAGCGGTATTCATACCCATCGTGAGGTAGCTGCCTTCCACATACTCTTGCCAATAGATTGAACAAACCATATTCATTCAAGAGGGAGGTTGTTAAGAAATTCTTTATGAATCTTTTAAAGAAACTTGATTTTCAGTTATCAGAGCCTAAGAGGTGAGAAGAAGTGGGCAAGAGTGATGATCCTAGCTATTACCCATACCACCTCATGGGCCATGTCTTGAGGGTTGTATCATTTTAAGGACTAGCTTTAGCAACTCCAAGTTGAAGCCATAATTATCCCTAAGGAATAGTTTTAGAACAACCATCCAATTACGTTAGAGTAATCCATTGGGATACTTGCCATCTTAAGACCAAAGAAGGTTAGGATATCTATCCCAAACCTCAGAAGATCATTTCTAAGATAAAAAATCTTTCCTTGTAGGTGCATGTAAGCTCAAACCTCCAACACCAAGGAAGGTTTGCTAGTTGCAAAGGACAACTTCGGGAGGGTGAGCTAGTAGCGTGATCACCATACTTAGAGATAGTCGAGATAGCCACCATCCAATCTAGTACTCCCTCCACCGTTGTACTACCGCCTCTTCTAGATTGAGCGTTGAATCCCTTACTCTACTTTACTTAATTTATATCATGTACCTCTACTTAAAAAGAAATTAATGAATAAAGCTAATTCTACTTATATATTGTCTTCTTCTTATGCTCTTGATTTTATTCCTATTGAAAGCCCTCTGAGTCTAAATAAAAATAATAGTTCTAATAGTTTCGATCCTTTCCTTTCAGATTCAGATTCAGACTATCCTTCTCTATAACAATTGGGTTCACCTCTTGAGATTGACTTGGAGTCAAATTACTCTGAGGATCCCATAGAGAAGCTATAGGTATGCAGAGAAGAGGTATAACTTTCCACAAGCTCATCATTCCAAGATGTCATCAAGACAACCTACACAGTGGCAAAGTTCTACCTCCTAGGGTAGTACCTCAGGATAAAGGTAAGCATGTAATTAGTTTTAGTGAGTAGATAACCCCTCCATAGGATGTTCCACCCATGGATATGCTTGTGGAGGACGAAGCTAGAGTTGATTACAATATCCTAGCTCACCTTAGGAAGTTTCTAGTGAAGTTAAGTATATATGACACCCTCATCTTATCCAAAGAGATGAGGGAATTTCTTATCAAGGCCTTACTTTACCTAGAGATATGTTTAGCTATGTTGATTGTTACTAAAGAGGAGGCATGTCATTTGAAGCATATCTTAGAGTTACATTGAGATGAAGACTTACTGTAGGGACTAGAGCACAACTACCTCTTTACATTGGGATGTTGGTACATCGAGTTGACCTGTGTATGGGTCAACATTATGAGTATAAGAACCCTTACCTACTTGAGGATCAACATCTAAACTCCAAAAGAAATGATGATGTTGAAAGGATTCAATGAACAAGGTGAGGGGCCTTGTAGTGTTTATTTTGGATGTATGGGGGACACCATGCATCATAGGGGTACTTTTGAGGTGATCGATATAACATTGAGGTTTGATGTACTATCTCGAAAGATATAAGCATCACCCTATAATGGACCTAATCACATATAAGGACTCCTTAGGCATGATGAGTCTTCTAATGTTCTAGAGATTTCTCTCTACTTTACATGGATGATTAAAGTAGTGTTTATATTAAACCGTGTTCTTAAGTTATCTATGGAGGCAAGCCCCCAAAGTTAATTACATCTTAGGAAATGAAATTTTTTAAGAATACTTATGATTAAAGTAAACAATTAACATCTCCAAAGATTTCAAGGTTAGACTATCAAAAGATTGGTTATATTTGGAAAATCAACTCAGAAAGTTTAAGGAAAAGACTTATTTTTTAAATCTAAATGAAATAATTAGGAAATGCTCATGATACAAGGAAGCCTAGTCAGCATTTCAATCTATCCTATGGTTGGTCTTTATAATTTTGAAGTTGAGGAGATTTATACATTTTGAGTTGAAATTTAATTAGATTATTTATAATCCACTAACATAAGATTATGGGAATGCTTAAGAGGTGAGGATTTATGCTGGTCACCAGAAGGAAATAGCTACCTTGGATCCTAAATCTAGCCAGCTTTAGTACGAGCTAAATCACGACCTAAATCTTGCAACAAATTTACATAAGGGTTTATCTCCAAAACAGAATCAATTGTCCGACTTATGGACTTATAATCGCCTAGATTGGCCACTAACTCTCCTATGATTTTAAAACCATGTAGTCTGATCATATGAATTGTAAGATAGTTAGTGTAGTTATTTAATTAGAAAGAGACTAAAGTCCTAAACACAACTCCCTAAGAACTAGAACATGAGTCGTGTGAGCATATGACTTAATATCTAGATGCAAAATCTTTTAAAATTTTATTTCATTTTAGAAACATCATTTTGATAGAGGCTTTGGCATTTTTATGCCTAAATGAATGATGAAATAGGTTATGGGTCAAATCAATTAGAAAAAGGTGTTCTCCACCACAAGGGATGCCATCACAGTTCAAGCATTCCTTTATCATGCAAGGAAGGAGATCCTTCATGTTAAAAAAAGAAAGAATATTCATGCAATATGTGAAACATACAACCATACAGCTAAGGGTTACTAAATCTATTAATTATCTTATTTATGTCTTAGGCTTTACGATGAGGTTATTAGTTGTTTGAAATTTAGTTATGAGTGATTATTTTGGTAGAAAGGTTTTTATCCTAAGAGCCTAATCATATCCAAGCCACAAAAGCATCAATCATTTAAGAAATAATGAAAAGCATGTTGTCTTAATGCATAATGTAAACATAACATCAAACAATTATATAAACTATCATAAAAGAATAAAAGGTGTTAGGTACCTCATACAACCCAAGAGAGAAAAGATGTGTAGCCAACTCTACCCTTATACAACCTAGAATATGAAAGAATAATTATAATTGTATTAAATGCTATGGAAGTCTTCTTCTTCATATCTCCATTTCTGATTTGGTTCCTTCTTTGATTTGGATTGTACTTGCTTCAAAGGCATCACAAGGCACCCTAAGGCAAAACCTTCTAGCCAGTGCTCATCCTAATCCTCCATAGCACTAATCTTAATTACTATTACAAAAATTACATTTATGTTAGAAAAGTAAATCTAACTTCACCTGTAAAATTAATGTTTGCTAAATATACATATGATCCCAAGAAGTTGTATTTATAATTTGAACTTAGCACCCTACACATGGGTAACTAACCCCACTTGTCCTAACTTGGATTATGCTTAAAGTTTTAAGCAACCTGCAAAAAGAGCATTCAAATTTATTTTTCAGCATCCTTTGCCTAAAACATGATTAGGCTAATATTGGCCTATCATTCAGTCTATAAAGCATACACCCTAACATCCCATCTAAAATAAGACATCATAAAATAAAACATGCATCACATCACACACTGTCCTAAATTAGAGCTAGAATTGGTGACTTAATTCGATGTGTGTGTATTAAGGCTTATGTGGTAAGTCTTGAGCATTAGTGTTGTATTTTCTAAGTGTAGAAGCATTCAATTTAACATGAAAGGTGGATTTCACTTGAAGTAGTTTAATTTATTTGAGAATTTTAATTTTTATTTTATTTTATTTTAATTAATTACACTTTGCAACTAAGTGTTATGAAAAGTGGTAAAGAGGATTGCCCTCTTTCATCCCTACCTTAAGTCACTTTCTAAAGTATTTTAATTTGATTTAGTTCTCTTTAGTGAATGGCTCATTAATTGATTTAATTAATCCTAAGTTTAAGTTCACTTTAAATAATCCTATTCAAAATGAAAAGCATCTTAAGATTAATTTAATTGAATTACTACATGACATATATTAAATCATTGCTTTACATCACATTTAACATGCATATAATTTAATCCTAAGTGTATCTATACATGCAACATATTTTAGCACACTTAAATGATGAATGTATATGTATGTTTAGAATTTATATTTTAAGTGATTGAATTATTTAAACATATTAATTTATAATTTATCCAAATTCTTATACAAAAAGGACATAAGAATGAAATTAAATAGCCATGTGCCATTGTTAAACCAGAGATGTGAGGTAAGAAAATGACCTTCTTGGGGTTAGTTAAAGCCTCGTATTCTTGGGATGTCCAGACTAGATACCCATTTACATTCAAACATATGTAAATTCGCCTACATGAAAATAGGAAGTAAGCTCCAAATCATATGGCTAATTAATTCAATCACTTAGTCAATTATGAATGCATGCAATTTTAATGTAAAATGGGATTTTCATTCACTAATCACATATACATATACATGTACAAAGATTTAAGCAAGTACATGTCATTGTTGAACTAGGGAAGTGAGGTAATCAATGACCTCCTTGGGATTAACTAAAGCCTCATATTCCTGGGATGTCCGGAATATATTATTACTTTCCTTGGACACACATGGATGTATACATAAATGAGGGAAAGAAAACTATTCAAAGATTGTATATTTTTTATTGAATTATTTATATATATGAATTAAAGCTCTATCAAAATTCTAATGTTGAAATACATAAGAATGAAATCAAATGGGTATGTCCTGTTATTAAACCATGGAAGTGAGGTAATCAAATGACCTCTTTGGGGTTAGCTAAAGCTCGATCCTGGGATGTCTGACTATACACCCATTACCATTCAATCTTATATAAATCAACACATGAATATAGGAAAGAGAACTCAACATTCATACACTTAAGCTATATGCACATGCATTTCTTATGTATTTCTAACTAGCATCATAACACATATTATTATACATTTATAAGCTTTTGAAAAATACATTTGTATTTAATAGTGATAATATCCATGTATATATTAAATTAAATCAACACATGCAAGCTTATATAAAGGAAATCCATTTTATTTTACTCGATTTTAAAAAGATGGATGCATGAATTCAAATGACATATCAAATTTAACATGATTGGAAAGAGGACAATCAAATATAAGCATGTGATTCATTCAACTAAACTAGTTATTAAAGACAATCAAATCAAATAAGATTATTTAAAGCAAACCAAAGCTTGTTTATTAATTAAGTTTTAAATTTGATTTGATTTAAAGAGGAAGAGAAATCATCACTTGTTGTTTTAAACCCATTCCAACAATAGGGATTTAATTTAATTTAAGGAAATTTAATTAAGTTGATTTTATGGGTTAATTAAGTTGAACCCTTACTTAGATGAATTAATTACTCTTACCTATGTCACCTTAAAGTAATTAACTAAATAATTATGAGCCAACATGATATGCAGGGAAAATAAACTTGCTATGATCATAGGAAATAAAAGGGCATAATGCAATTGGCTCAATGATTAATAGTCAATTATATTAATGGACTTAATTAATTACTTATGGTTTTCCCACATGTGGACTAACCATAATTTCATTAAACTCTTTTAGGTTATTAAACACCTAAAGATCTACCCCTTGGTTTAATTAATTAAGGTCTGATGTGATTATGATTTCAATTTGATTAAGTGATTTGATTAATTAGTTAAATCTTAATTAATTTCATTTAAAAAAACTATGAAATGAACTTAGGGAAAGGGGTCCTAACCCTATTCCTTAGTTCACTTACTATTGAACAATGATTAATAAATTTAATTAACCAATTTGTTGCTATTCAAGGGATTAATTAATCATTACTTAACTTAAAAGAGTAGTTAAGGTTTAATTAGTAAATTTTCTTAATTAAGTAAGCGATAAATCCCAAGAAAATCATGGGAGGCAGAGGTCATCCCATTAAATTATCCCAATAAATTTGGCATTAATTGCTCAAGTAATTACAGAGTAATTAAGCTAATTAATTTCATAATTAAATCTTAATTAAACTTAATTACTATTCAAAAATAGTTAAGATCATTTTTAATTAATTCTCCTTTGAAATACCTTTGAAATGAGTATTTATTTACATTTTTATTTCTATGATTTTTAGAAGTTTCACCATTAAAATGATTAATTAAGTCTAATTAAAAAACTAATCCTATTAACCACGCAATTGAATACACTTTCCACATGGCACTGTGGGATTGGCTACTTAAAACTTATCTTACTTAGTACCTACGTGGCGGTGAAGGACGTGCTTTCTCATCTGCCATTTAGATTGGACATCTATGATTAATCTTATAGCTTAATAAAATTAAATAAGATCAATCTAGTGGATCTAATCATGACCATCCATTTTGATCATGCAAAAAAGATGTTGCGTGATCTAACGTCATGCAAGTGAGGAAGAATGGAGTCTGTCCACCATTGCTCACTTGATCCGAGCTTACTCGAGCTTGGATCAGCTCCAAAAAAATCCCAAAACTTTGCGACATCGATCAGAGGGGATCCAATGGTCAAGATCACATGAGATGCAAGTTTTCTTCAAAAAGCTCCAACCCATTTTTGCCTAAGGATCAGTTTTGGAAGCATACCTCATCGTAGCTCAAGACTGGTGGCTTGAATGATTGAGGAAGCTTTGTTCAAGCCACTAGATGTAATGGTCAAGATCACACGAGATGCAAGTTTTCTAGTGGAGATGAAGCCCTATTGAGGAGCAATTTGATTAATTCCTTGGCGTTCACTCAAAAGGCCATGAATCGATAATTTGGAGCTCAACTATGATCAAAGTTCCACATCCGGTGCTCGACAAGCTTGGGAGATGATTTGATCTTGATCGACAAGGCCTAAGGGAGATGCGTGCAAACTTAATTTGAGTTTGATGGAGAAATGGGGAAGTTAGGTCAGAAATGGGAGTGTCTTACTTTGGGATAGAATGGCATTTTTTGATCGGGAAACATGTTTGGGAGCTTAGGGAATGGCTCTAGCGGCTTGTCTTGGGTAGCTAGGGCTCTAAGGAATGATTTTTGTGTGTGTTTGAGTGAAAATGAGGGGTTCTATACCCCCTTTCATCTTGATTAGATGGTGGGATAGAGTTTGGCTTCTAGTTGCTGTCCGACCATCTCAGGTTGTCGTGGGTAGCAGGGAGGAGGTGAGTTGGCTTGGCTTGGTTGGTTGAAGGTGTGGAGGTGGCTACCAAGAAGGAATCATGGGTGTCCTATGGGTTTCAAATTCTCCAATAGGGAGGGTGAGGTTATTTCACCTCCCATGGGTCATGGCCAACCCAACCATCCCTTGGGCTAGGTTGGGCAGTGTCCTAGGTGCCTAAGTGGACCATTGGGAGAGTCCCAAGTGGCCAAGGAATGGAAATGACCACTTATATGGGTGATTTGTCTCATGTGATACCCTTGACCTAAAGGTAGATCGATCATTTGGCATTGGATTTCATTTGGCCAGATTGAAAATGAGCCAAAAGTGGGTTAGCCCAAATTTCAAGTCAATTGGAGTTGATTTGGTTATGTTTGGCTTAATTTGACACATTTAGGTCAAATTGGGTTACGTTGGGTCAAGTTGACCTATTGGTCAAATTGGGTCAAACCAAGGGTCGAGTAAAGTTCATATGATCATTTGGGATGTTTTGATTCAATTTGTTTAGTTAAGTTTGGCTTAGATTTTATTTTGGCTCAGTTGAATTCATTTGGGTCAAATGAGTTAAGTTGACCAATTTGACCAAATTGGCCAAATTGGTTTGGGTTGGTTGTTGGTTTGGGATTAGTTGACCAATTGATGATGATTATAGGCTTTGGTTTCAATGAATTTAGATTTCATTTTGATTTAGGCCAACTTGAACCTTTAGGTCAATTTTGGCTATAGTCATTAGGGTCCAATCATGGTTTTGGTCAGTTCAACAATCAATTTGGAATGAACTTAAGCAATTGGTTGCAATCAATTTGGTTTATATTTTGATTTGAACCAATTTGATCTTTTAGGTCAATTTGGGTCAACTTGGGTGAAGAAGGCCAATTGGGTTTGGTTTGGCTCAATTGATTGTCAAGTTATATTCAAATATTAATTTTGATTTGGTATGAATCATTGGTTTCAATGGATTTTGAAGGTAATTTGGGTAGTTTGGATTCATATGGGTTAAGGGGTTGACTTGGTAAAATGACCAAGTTGACTTGGTTTGATAATTTATGATAATTGATCAACCTATGGTGATCAATAATCATGATGGGAGGTTTTGATGTACTTGGTTCAATCCAATTTGGGTAAGATTAGAACTTGGCTCAAATAGGTCAAATAGGCCACTTTAGGGCAAGTGGACCAATTGGGCTTAATTGGCTTGATTTTGGGTTGAGTTTGATTTAGTTGAGTTTATTTATGGATTTGGGATTTATATATAAATTTAATTGCAATTGGCTTGGGTTCAAAGGGGTTTTGGCTCATCTGAATATTTCTAGTCAAAAGGTTTAAGTTGGGTTTGACTTGGGTTGATTTTGGTTTGGCTTGATGATTGTATATTTTATTTATATTTGTGAATATGATTTAAGGCATGATTGATTCATGAGAAAATCAATTGAATTTGGGTTTTGAATGAAGAATTTGGCTAAGTCCATAGAGTTGAGTCATGTAGCTTAGGTTTGGATTTTGATTTGGTATTATTTAGTTTTGATAATTTAAATCTATATTTAATGAAGATGATTGAAAATATGATTGATTTGTGAGAAAATCAATTGAGTTTAACATGATTTGGATTAAGATATAGCCATGGTCATATGGCTTAGGAAGGGTTTTGATTTAATTTGATTTAGTTTGATTTAGTTTTGATCATTTAAATGTAGATTTGATTTATATTTATGAAGATGATTGAAAATATAAATTGATTATAAGAAAACAATTGATTTTGGATGGATTTGGATTAAGATTTGGCTAAGTCTATGGGTCATATGGCTTAAGTAGGTTTTCAAGTTTGGATTTGATCATGGGCATCAATCATTTGGTTTTGGAATTTGGGTTTGGATTTGGATTTGAATTTGATGTTTGAATTGAACTTGAGGTTTTTTTTGAGATGGTGAACATGGAATGGATTTGTTGTAGGGTGGATTATCCCAATCCCTAAGGCATAACCTAATCATATGGTTAACCCTTCTAAGTCTTTAGGCTTAAGTTAAGTGTTTACCTAATTGTTAGAAGTGTCTTATGACTTGGGAAGTCTTATTGTCTAGAAGACTCCTAAGTCTAAGATGGGAAGATTGAATCTGCACTCCAAAAGTGCAGTCAACAGGCCTTAGGCTCCATAGTGTTTCTCTTGGAGATAGATGATTGGAAGACCAAGCCAAGTTTCATAGTACAGACTCAGATACATCTTTGAACATTTGCTTAGGAGACCATGGATACTTGAGAAAAACATAGTTCCATCCTTTCTACTTCAGTGTATGAAGTTGGTGAGAGGTGGGATCGTCTACTGTGTCAAAGGAGATCTCAAGCCATTAATGGTTCGCAAGGTCGGCATATATGATGATGCGCTTATTACCTCCCTCAAAATCAACAAGTCTATTCTCGCAAACCTGGCTAATGTTTAAAATTAAAAAAAAAAAAAAAAAAAGAGAAAACATAAAGAAAAGGAAAGAGAAAATGAAAAAGAAAATAAAAGGGAGCTGAAATATAATTGGAGGAGGAAGTGGAGTCGACATTAAATTCCACCCAGCTTTATTACTCAATTCAAAATATGGGTAGGATGACGACCTCCACTAAAAAAAACCGGCCTTGAGGCAATCCAGTGGGTGGAAAACTTCTTTATTGGCCACCCAATAGAAGATTTGTCTACCGTGAGAGTACACCTACTATCCATATAAACTTAGAATCTAGTTCATAGGATTAGTCTTATATGGTTAGCACACCAGCCAGCAATTCTCAGTAGTAGATTCTCTTGGAGGTGATACTTGAGCCAGATAGCAATGAAAATTGGGCTCTAAAGTAAAGCATAAGTGTATCCAAGTCTATATATGAAATAGTTAGGCATCAGTTGGGAACCTTAGCTATAAACCCACTTTCTTCTTAAAAAGCTGAGGGTTTAGTGGTTAAGGAAGCCCCATAGTCATCCACAGGTGTGAAGACTCAGAGGTTCTTTTTGGGAGCATCATCCTTAAGTCAAGAAGTTGATGTAGAATTTGTGCTGATTCATATAAAAATTTAATAGAATTACTTTTTGATTGGTACCTGCCTTGTGTTAATAATTTAGCAAAAAATGGGTTAATCCCACATACTTGGTCAAAGCACAGGTCAGACTACTTCGAAGGAATATGGAAGAATAAATTTAAAATCTCTCATTCAAGATGGGGACTATGATTTGATACAATAGGTATAATCGATGATGATGATTATTGCTTGGTCATCACCAATCATTTGAAATTTGATAGGTTCTTGTCAAACCACATTAACTCATATGAGGAGGTGTGCTTAGAAACTTTAGATGATTCAGATGATTTTAAAGTCAAAGATGCACTGCCAGAGTTTGAAGAAGAGATCAAGTCAACCATCGATGAGCTTAAGGAAATCAACTTAGGAACTAAAGAAGATCCACGCCTGACATACATCAGTTCTTTATTGAATGAAATTGAAACCATTAACTTAGTTAGGCTATTGATTGAGTTTAAGGACTGCTTTGCATGGAATTATGAAGATATGCCTGGATTATCTCCTAATGTAACAATCCATAAACAAGTAATAGAACCCACTGCTAACCCTATCAAGCATGCTCCTAGATGAGTGTGATTAGACATAGAATAATAAGTCATTTATGAAGTTAAGAAACTCATCGATGCTGGCTTCATCAAGATGGGAGTCAAGTTTGAACCCACTTGAGAAAGCCATTTTGCCATAAGAGAGCGCCTAATGCTTTCAAGAAATGGGCTCTACTTAAAGAAATATTATAAATCATGTTTGAAAATAATTATCATCAATTCAATCTATTCATTATCGAAAGTAATTTTACTTGTGAATCTGCCACGATGTGTTTAGGGTAGGTGTAAGAAACTCAGTGGCGTCCTATCCTTCATCGGCACAACGCAAACACAAACTACACACAAACATATAAAACAAACAAATATCTTTTATCTTAAGTTACTCTGAGTTGAGATAATGCCCCCAGCGGCACTCACTCAGTAGCTACTCTAGGTCAAGCTAACATGCTACCCTGCTAGTGTGTCACCCCAAAGGTCTTCTTGCTTCAAAGATTGTAAGTCTGATATGCTTTCCTTTCTTATTTGGCCACTAAGCACCGATGAGCACCCTATTAGTTTGGTAGGCCTTAATGCGTGGCCGATAAGCTACCTTATGGTGGCTTCATTTAAAAGGATGTGAGTCTGCTACGCTTTCTTCTTGTATTAGCCTTTATACACCGACTGGGTCGAGTATATTAGAAATTTAGGATAAGTCCCCTAGTGGCTCGTTCCCTCCTGACTAATTCATGTCTGGGTCCAGTCCTTCCTCAGGGCTACCCTCTTAATAGTTGCTCTAGGTTAGATAGCATCTGTTCTACCAATGCTAGACTATCCCGATGATCGTTCCACAAAGTTGTGCTCTCCTTCCAGATTGATTGTTGCACATCGACAAGCACCTTAGGTTGGTTCATTCTTACTATGCTGATGGATACACCACTCATGCTGACAGATATACCTTAGGTTGGTTGGTTCTCATACCTTAGCATACACCAGTCATGGTAGATGTAAGTATGTTATGCTTTCTCCATGAGTTGGCCACGATACACCTATAGGCATTCTTTTCTAGAGCTCCACATAACGCCCCTAATAGCACTTCCCCTTTGGACACTATAATTGGATCACATCCTTTGTGACCCCATTTAGACACTACCCGAGTTACTATTGGATTGTATAGTTTTTCTTTCCTAGTAACCACCCCTATGGTTGGAGAATCTGTTCCATGGATGTGCAGATTCTCCCTTGGTCCAATAAATTTAAGATAGGTCAAGGCTTACATAGCTCCTTCTCAATGTGGTCCCTCCCACACCAATAGGGTCCATGCAAACATATAAACAAAATATATATTCACTTATGGATTGTGAGTACACCCCTAGCAGTACATTTTCCCAAGAAGGCATCCTATCTTTAGGGCAGGGTCAGCAAAACTCCCTATTAGAATCAACTAACTACTCGTGAGTTGATATAAGTCCCTAGCGGCATTTACTTAGTAGTCAACCCTAAGCTGGGTTCGATTTGTTATGCTACAAACAAGTCACCCCAGCGGTTGTTCCCTGCTTTATAAGATGTAAGTCTGCTATGTCTTCTTCCTAGCACAGCCATTACACACTGACAGGCAACCCCTTAGGTTGGCTAGCTCTACCCCACGGCCAGTAGACTTTCCCATTGGATTTGTAAATCTAAGATAGGACAAGTCCGATATAGCCCCTTCTCAGTGGGTCCATCGCACACCGACATGGTCCATAAATTAAATCTATCAAATTTGACCGAGCTCACATCCTTAGCAGATATGCCATTAATTCAAAATCAAACTAAACCAAATAAACCAAATCAAATCAAATGAAATTAAGATAAAATTAATCATAACTACTTTTGAGTTGGCATAAGTCCCCAACGACATTCACTTAGTAGTCTCCCTAGGTCAGGTTCGATTTGTTGTACATTCAAATTGGTCATCCCAACTGTTGTTCATCATATTGGAAGATGTAAGTTTTTTATGCCTTCTTCCTAGCACACCATTGCAAATCAAAAAGAAACCCTTAGGTTGGATAGCTCCACCCCACGTAGACTATCCCTTTGGATTTATAAACCCGAGTTAGGTCATATAGCTCTTCTGGGTCCATCGATACCCAGGGTCCTTACATTAACTCAGATTAAATTAAACCCAATCTAATTTTCCCCAGTGGAGTTAAATCACACCCTTCTCCATAGTGTAGCCCCAAATCATATATAAACAAGTCCAACAAATAAATCAAATCCAAAACCAACCGCCCCAATAGAGCAAAATTAAACCAACTCCCCCAGTAGAGTCTAAATCAAAGAAATCCAACCAAACTCTTATTCCCAATGAATACATCCCCAAAAAATCTATGAAATCAAACTCAAATCCCAATCCCCAGTGGATAGCCTGAACTTGCTTCCCTAGTGGAAAGATCATATACCTGATCCCAGTAAACTCGAGCCCATATCTCTTTTAAATATGCCTCCATATCAATTAAAACTAATCAAATTAAAGTTGATTTGATCTTAATACCTAGTGAATTATAGATTCTTATCCCCAACAGATCTTCTTTCCATAAATCATATAATCAAATCAAATTCAAACTTTATCCCTAGTGATTTTCTTTTCTATTCCCTTGACTTAGACCTACATGTCATGTCCAATGCATGTGTGATCTCCTCTCTCAATGTCTTTGACATGGAATTCTCATCAAATCTTATTTCTACTCTTATGCACACCTTTAATATTTCAACCAAATAAACTATGTATTCATTCAAATTACATCATCTTAACATTTTAATCAATATTTTATGATATTTGATGGTGCAAGCTCAAACTAACTATACAATATCATGCTAAACATATTATAGTGAATTAACACACTATATTATATTATAATATGTGATGTTATATTATAATTTGCTATAATATAATATATTATCAAACATTACACCTCATTAGAGTCACTTAAAAGGAACAAATAACAAAAATTTTTCAAAATATGAATAATGTTCATTTTGGATGTAAAATTATTAATTTTCTATTAGAAATGGTACAAAATAGCATAATTTTGGTGTTGCTTCTTAGTGTGTGCCATGAATTTGGCCAAATTATTCCATCTCAACCTTCAAATTAACATTTTTGTTAATTTTGACCCAATATATTATAACAAAAGTAAAACATACTAAAATGTACAATAACATTTAGTAACACCACCACATTCATTATATATATGTGAAGTTATATTGTTATGTACATTATATTTAAATATGCTTTCATATAATATATTATCTTACATTACACCTTAAAATGAATCACTTTAAGCAAAAAAATTTATAAAATTTGGTTGAAAATGAACATTTATTTTGGATGCAAAATTCCATTATTTTATTAAATGACACACCATAGCACCCCAATGATGTTCCCTAAAGCTTACCTTAAATTTGGCCAAATCCCATCATCTTATATAAATTAGTATTTTTATGAATTATATGAGTACAAACTCTACTACATCATACCATAACAAACTAAAATATAGTATACAACAAGTAGTTATACATAATAGTATGCTATAATGCATGATGCTATGCTATGTTATGGAATCTTATATTATAATACACTATAACATATTATATTATATTATGTTGCATATCACATGACAAGGGATTGCTTAAGATAAAAAATCATAAAATTAGTCTAAACAATAAAAAAATTATATATTTTAGTCGTATCACTTACATATTTTAAATTGAAATAATATATTATGATGCCATGCTCTACATATTTTAAATTTGGCCATATTCAACCATTTTAAAGTCTAAATCAACATTTTTATAAATAATGCTAATGTGTAATGCATGATTGCAAAATACTAAAATAATTTAAAATACATAGAAATAATATACATGATATGTTATACTATGCTACAACATATACTATTTATTTTGATCATAAAATCTTACTTTTAGAATACAAGTGGCGAGCACACCTTGGTACTACAACCAAATTCCCACTTCAAATTTAACAAATTTCATCATCTAATTTATTAAATCAATATTTTATGATTTATATTAATATAAGATAATACCATAATAGACTAAAACATTTCAAAACATTTTATAACATCCAAAAGCACATCTACATGCTCAAATATATGATGCTACATTATACTATAATAAATGGTAATATAATTTGATTTTTAAGGTTTAGGTATTCAAATCTCTAATAGTCAAGGGAAAGTATCTTGAAGACATTTTCGCTACCATAACTATGTTATTAGGTCATTCTTAGATCTACTCTAATGACATCTTTATTTAAGGTTTAGGTTTAGGGTGTTTATGGATTAGGTTTAGGGATAGTTTAAGATTTAGGTTTAGGGTTTAGGGTTATGGTTTTAGGGTTTATGGTTTTAGGTAGGGTTTGGGTTTGTGTTTGTTAGGGTTTGTTTAGGGTTTTGTGGTTTGGTTTAGTAGGTTTGGTTTAGGGTTTAGGGTTTAGGGTTTAAGTTTAGTGTTTAAGGATTATAGTTTTTTAGGGTTTAGGGTTTTTAGGTTTAGGTTTAGGTTTGGGGTTTAGGTTTAGGTTTAAGTTTAGTTTAGGATTTAGGGTTTAGATTTATTTTTTTAATAGAGAAAAATTCATATTCAACATTTCTTCTCTTCGATTTCATCAACCTTGTAGCACCCCAAGTTTTCTAAGACACAAGTGATGACATAGATAAAAAATGAGCACCCATAGGGAAAATCAAAAACCCTAGGTAAGTAGAACTATCTCTACTATAAAGACATAGTTCCATAAGCAGCAGATCGAATCAACCATTCTTCAGCCTCTCCAGTTCCCATCAGAATCACCCTCTTGAGTAGTGGGATCCGCCATCATATCCTCGATCTCTCCCTCCACCACCATAACAACTGTAACCTTCATCGCTCCTCCTGCCTCCATAACCACCACTGCTCTGACCACCACCTCCATATCCACTAGCACATCCATCCCCACCACCACTATCGTGAATCACCACCCTTCCTCCACCACTGTGATCTAGATTGAGCCTAGTTGATGGTATGTTCTGCCAAGGTTGCATTCTTAGGGTTTAGGGTTAGTTTAGGTTGTTTGGTTTAGGTTAGTTTAGGGCTAGTTTAGGGTTTAGGTTTAGGGTTAGTAGGGTTTAAGGGTTTAGGGAGGGTTAGTTAGTGGTTTAAGGTTTGGGGTTTGTTTGGTAGTTTTGGCTTAGGGTTTTAGTGTTTAGGGTTTGTTTAGGGTTTATGGTTTAGAGTTTTGGGTTCATGATTTAGGGTATAGGGTATAGGGTTTTAGGGTTTAGGGTTGTAGGTTTAGGGTTAATTTTATGGTTTAGGATTTAGGGTTTAGGTTTTTTAAAAAAAATTAAGTAAACTGGTAGGTTTTTGTTTATTTAGTTTATTTTTTTTTATTTGAGTTTATTTTATTTTATTTTATTTAGGTTTATTTTTATTTTATTTAGTTTAGTTTATTTATTTTAGGTTTATTTTATTTTAGTTTTAGGCTTTTATTTTAATTTATTTTTTAGGTTTAGGTTTATTTTTTAGTTGAGTTTTTTTTTTTAGGTTTAGGTTTTATTTTTTTATTTTTTTTTAGGTTTTTTATTTTATATTTTTAGGTTTATGTTTTAGGTTTTATTTTAAGTTTATTTTAGGTTTTATTTTTAGTTTTTTCATAGTTTAGTTTTAGTTTATTTTATTATATGTAGTTTAGGTTTAGTTTATTTTAGGTTTAGATTTAATTTTTGATTTATTTTAGTTTAGGTTTATGTTTATTTTATTTTTATTTTAGGTTTAGGTCTTATTTATTATTTATTTTTAGGTTTATTTTCTAGGTTTAGGTTTTTATTTAGTTTTTATTTTATTTTATTTTAAGTTTTTTTTTTATTTTATTTAGGTTTTTTATGTTTTTTTTAGTTTAGTTTAGGTTTTAATTTATTTTATTTTATTTTAGTTTTTATTTTTTATTTTATTTTCTTTATTAGTTGAGGTTTTGGTTTAAGTTTAGGTTTTAGTTTATGTTTTAATTTTATTTTATTTTATTATTTTATTTTGGTTTAGTTTTATTTTAGGTTTTATTTTAGTTTAGGTTTTTAGCTTTTGTGGTTTAGGTTTAGGGTTTTTAGGATTTTGGGTTTAGGATTTAGGTTTTTTAGGTTTAGGGTTTAAGTTTTATTTTAGGTTTGTGGTTTTAGGTTTTATTTTAAGATAGAACAAATTCAAATTCAACATTTCTTTGATTTGTCAACCAAGTAGCACCCCAAATTTTCTACACATAGCGTAAACAAAGATAAAAATGGGCACCATAGAGCAAATAAAAAAACCCTAGATAAGTTGAACTTTCTCTCAGAAGACACAGCTTTGTGCAGATCAACCATTCTTCAGTTCTATTAGAGCCACCTCAACCTCTCGAGTAGCGGATCCGCCATCATATCCATGATCTCTCTGTCTACTACCACCACAGCTGTAACCTCCGTCGCTCCTCCTGCCTCCATAACACCACTTCTCTGACCACCACCTCTATATCCACTGGCACCTCCAGATCCCTCACCAACACTACAATAACTGCCACCTCCTCCACTTCACGCATCACTAGACCGAGCCTAGTTGATGGTGATGTTCTGTCCAAGGTTCTCATTCATTCTAGGGTTTAGGGCTAGTTTAGGGTTTAGGAGGTTTTTTTAGGCAAATATGAAAAATTTTATTACCACAAAGAAAAGGTACAAAGTCCTGAGGCAAATCTCAAGCTAATGCTTAAAGGCTACAAAAGATCCTAAAGAGATAAGCCCCTAACTATTACAATAGTTAAGGAAAGCAAGCAAAGGAAAACAAAATTGTAATCAACAAATGAAAATCCATGTAAGTAGCAAAGAACTCAATATGATCCTTTAAAACAAACGATCCACCATGAGTAGTCTCCAAACCTAAAAGAGATCAGAAAATTCTTTTAAAGGATGAGTACAATTAATCAAGTAATTAATCAAGCATAAAGAGTGAGAGTGATAAAAGGAATAAGATAAAGAAAAGGCTCGCTCGCATAATCATTTCAAGGAGCAACACTACATGTAAACATCCAAACTTCAGGTGAAAGGTTACAAGTACATATAGCGCTACCAACCAAATGAAGAAAGAGTGGAAAACATCAAAGCCATCATTGCCAGCATACCTCTTGTAGAAATTTATCCAAGGACAATCATTACCGCAAAATCCTCCAAAAGCAAAAAATAACCTCCAAACACCTAGAGATATCAAGCTCAATATGAGATATGAGGTAATCCACCAAGATAGTAGCAAACCCAAAGGAGCACTACCAAAGCCACCACCTAGAATGGATAACAAAATCAATAGGATCAAACCTCATAATATGAATAAAAAAAATAAAATAGAGACAATCTAAAGGCAAGAAGAAACACATTAGTGTTAGGATCCTCCATCAAAAAGATATACAAAGAGTCAATAGTAATAAAACTCAATCTAATAATAAGCCTAATAGAAAGAGGAGTGGGCAGCAAGGCTACCAAGGAGGAAACCAGAAGAAGAGAGTCATAGGAAGATAAGTACCAATTTCCCAGCACAGTCACCAAAGGAGCACAAATTTTTTGCCAAAATAAAGAATCCATCAACTAGCCCAGCTAGCCAGAATAACCAATTCATACAGCTAGCCAAGAAAGCCTCAAAGCAAACCACCTCAACAACAAAAGATCTAAATCAGCAATCCTAGAACCATCAGTACAAAGTCCAACAACAGTCATCAAGCCAAAAACATCAAAGATACTTAGGGAGGTAGAAACAGATAGCAGCCGCCAATCCCAATCAAAGAAAATAAAATTCCAATCTAGAAATCTAGAGACAACAGCCAAACACAGAATAATAAGAATCCTAGTAGTACAAAAAATAAGCCAAATGATAAAACTAGTAGTAATAGTGACCCAAAGACAACCACCATTACCCAAGGCCTAATTAGAGTCCACCACTAGAACAAAACCCACAACCAAAACCTCAAGTGAGGAGGATCAACTATATAACTAGAGACATATATATCCTCAAAACCAACTAAAGTAGAAACAAAGTAAGGGCAAATAGCCACAAAAAATCCAAGCTACAATTAAACAACCTCAAAGTCACCAAGCCCATCATAGCAAGTAGAGTAGCCACAAACACGCCTACCAAAACCACTATCGGATGAGCAATCCCCACCCAAGAATCCCACACCTCAAATAGCAGATAAAGGGGAGAAGGGATCAACTCGTGAGAAAAGGGGCAGACAAAAGCACCTGAAGAACCACCCTAAATAGTAAGAAATAAGAAGGCAACGGACCATCCAGCCACAAGCAACCACCCTAGAAAAACTTAATAAAATAACCACCAAAAAAGAGAACCAGAACCAAAGGTTGATAATAATTATAGAAAGAACAACACAACCCAAGAAGGGATAATACCTCATCCATTTCACCAAAGAACTCCAACTCAAAACCCAAACCAAACAAATTAAATACAAAACCAAACCATTAAATAACCAAAGCCAAAAAAAACACATAGGAGAACAATAAAGCTAGGGAGAAAACCATTCCCATCACCAAAAAAACCTAATTCCACCATAATAAGGAACAAATATAAAGAGATAACCACAACAACCTAAAGATAGGCAAACTGCCTCCACCTACTGCAAACTCGACTTCCACTAGGAATGGAGATAAAATAAACCAGAAACCAAAAACTAATGCAGAAAAACCAAAGGAATGAAAAATATCCCCAACCAATCCAAAAAATAAGAAGAATTCATACTAGAGTTCAAAATTAAGTTTGGGAAAAGAGAAAACTCAAATCCAAACTAGCAGAGGAAATATCCAAAACCAAGAAAAACTATCCAGATAGAGTAATCCAAAACCACAAAGAAGGAAGGAAGAGCTAAAAGCTTCTATGATTAGGTAACCCAGTTTTATCTAGATTAATAAGACACCTTAATAAAAAAGGAAGATCTTCATTAGAAAACATTTGTAAATTGAAAGACTTGGCCCCCAAGTTAGCAAGAAAATTTGCACAAGAGTTTCCTTCTCTATAGATATAAGAAATTTGAAAATCTAGATTAGCAAGAAGACTCCTAGTACGATTCAGCAATAAAACACTTCAGCATTGCCATGGAAGTCTGACTTAAGTAAATCTAAAAGAAGGAGAACATCAACTTCAACCCAAATCTTAGGAAAATCTATTTATAGACAAATGGAAATGGTGAGATGAATGCCTTTAAGTTCAGCAAATAAAATAGAATAAGGATCTAAAGGGGCAGCAAAAGTAGAAATTACCTTGCCACCATGATCTCTTAAAATTCCACCACAACCATAATAACCATTAGAGATAAAGCCATTAGTGTTAACCTTGATACAATTATGATTAGGTTTAATCCAATAGATAATTTTTTGGTTGGAAGAAATATTACAAGTAGGAAGGCTAATCCCAAATTTCAAGGCCATAGATTGGTACCCTTTGAAATTGGAGTAAGATGATTGGCTTTAAAAGAGACAAAATTTTATATTTGGATCTAGCAATGATACAATTATAATTCATAGGAATATTACAGTGCTCTGAATCATTTCTATCCATCCAAATATACCAAAGAATAGTAATAGCTAAGACAATTTTAACATGACCCTTAGAAGTATGAGAGAAACATGCTTCTAGAAGTTACATAATAGAAAGTGAGCCATTAAAATGGAAGGTATTAAAAACATTATCATACTAGTTCCACAATCTAGCAGCAATAGGGTCATTCATAAAAACATGATCCACACTTTCAATGTGATAACAACAATGACATTTAGAGGGGAGGTGGAATCATTTTTTTAAAAGAGTAACATCCACAGGGATATAATGCTTAAGAATGCACTAAGTTAAGACCAAAAATGAATTGGGGACACTATTATTCCATATTTTGGTAAAAACCAAAGAATCTTGATATTTAAGTCTCATAAACTATAAAACATCCTTAGAAACAAAATCTCTAAAGAAGAGATTTTGAAAAGAATTTGACGTTCATTAGGGTGAGGGAAAATTTTGAGAAATTTTTAATGATCACATTAGAGATAAGGTTATTCGATTGAGTCACATCCCAATTATTATTAATAAGTAACTGATGAACCTAAAGCACCACAGTAGAATGAGTATTAAGAAGGGAATCAATAGAGCCTTGACCAAGCTAGTTGCCTTGCCAAAAAAAGGAGAAACCATAATTGATACCCCAAGAAATTAAATTCTCAGCACTCCATTTGATGTTAAAAATCTTTCTCCTAGAAAATCCCAACATTTAAAAACACAAAGGAGGTTGTGTTTTCCCTAACAATATTTAGCATGCATAAACTTTGACGAATAGCTATCTTTATTTCTAAAGTTCCACCACATTTTATAGGAAAAACAATTAATAGAATCCTCTAAGGTTTTGCAACCCAATCCACCATCATTATTTGTACCACAATAGTTATGCCAGCTAGCCCAATGTAATCTTTTGGTAGATGTATTAGACCCCCAAAAAATTTGTTAAAAAGTCTATTAATCTTTTAAATAATATAATGAGTATGGACAATAGTAGACAAGAGATAAATAGGCAAAGAGCAAAGGGTATTTTTGATCAAGATAACTCTAACACCAAAGGAGAGTAAATGAAATTCCCAACAAGAGATTTTCTTATTAATTTTTTGAATAACTTCATCAAATAAAGAAGATATTTTCATGCCTCTATATAAGGGAGTCCTTAGGTATTTGATACGGAGAATTTGATGAAAGAAGCCCGTAATATTCTTGATAACATTGATCTTAGATAAGGAGATAGAAGAGATAGAAATAAAAATAACTTTTTTTAATATTCAAGCCACTCTCCCTACCAAAGTGATTTAAGAACTTACATAATTTTTTAATGTAATGAGTCGAGGAATTGCAAAATATAATGAAATCATCAGGAAAATTAAGATGAGAAATGGAAAACCCACCAATGGTTCTATAGAACATGTGAGGCATTCTACTAAATAGATGCTCAAGACATCTAGAGAGATATCCCCCAACAATAATGAAAATAGAAGGAGAAAGAAGGTCACCTTGCCTTAACCCATGAGAAGAGGAGAAAAATCCATTCACTTCACCATCAAAAAGAGTATAAAACCAAGAATTCTCAATCCCATACTTAATTAATTAGAAAACCAAAATAAAGACAAAATTTTATAAAGGAAAACCCAACCAATATTATCGTAGGCTTTTGAAATGTCAATCTTAAAAAGTAAGTTACCACCTCGAACTTTGGCATTCAAATCATGAATCATCTCTTGGGCTAATAGAACATTATCAGTAGCGGATCACCTTTAACAAAACTAATTTGATTGGGGGAGATAATTTTAGGGAGCAAGATACTCAATCTTTAAATAAAATCCTATTCGTTCGAGCATGTTCTCTCTCCTTCACTATTTTGGTGCTCTAGAAAATTTTGTTTCCCTTACAGAGGTGCATCCCCTTTTTGGTTTTTTTATGGAAAATCTGATTGTTGTCCAATTGGGTGAGCTCGATGGCATTTAGCTGCTTCATGATGCACCCCTGTTGATTATGGCTATAATTTCTGCTTTCCCATGGAGAAATCCTATTAATATGGCTCCTCCCAATATGGATTCTGGCTCTATGGGAGTCTCTGGCATAAATCCATCATTGGCTTTGAAATCATTCAAGGATGTTCTTATTGGTAAAGTTAATTGCACTGGTGAGTCTCTCGACTTTATTTTGACTTCCTTTCAGGGCATGCTCACAATAATGTGTTCTGATTTGGTTGTGAGAAGGCTTACAAGCCATTTGAATTTACGTTGGTGGGTAAGTTTGCTTTATGTCATCCTACTTTAGAAAATATTCATTCTTTCTTCCATAGCTTTCTTTCTGAATTTTTTTTGTGATTGATTAATTCTATCATTCATTTTTTAGTTTAGGTTATGGTTTAGTTTTAGTCTATTTTATTTTATTTAGTTTTGGTTTAGGTTTTACTTATTTTAGTTTAGGTTTAGGGTTATTTTAATTTAGTTTTATATTTAGTTTTTTTTAGTTTAGGGTTTAGGTTTTATTTATTATTTATTTTTAGGTTTATTTTTTAGGTTTAGGTTTTTATTTAGTTTATATTTTATTTTATTTTATTTTAAGTTTTTTTGTTTTTATTTTAGGTTTAGTTTTTATTTTATTTAGGTTTTCTTTTTTTTTAGTTTAGTTAAGTTTTTTATTTATTTTATTTTAGTTTAGATTTTATTTTTTTATTTTCGTTTTAAGATGAGGTTTATGTTCAGGCTTAAGTTTTGGTTTAGATTTTAGTTTATATTTTTATTTTATTTTATTTTTTAATTTTATTTTGTTTAGGTTTTATTATTTATTTTATTTTAGGTTTTATTTAGTTTAGTTTAGCCTTTAGCTCTTTGTGGTTTAGAGTGAGGGTTTAGGGTTTATTTAGGGTTTGTTTATTTTGGATTTCCTTTAGTTTTAGTTTTTAGGTTTAGGGTTTATAGGGTTTATGTTTTAGTTTAGGGATTATGGTTTATGGTTTATGGTTTAGAGTTTTAGTTTTATTTTTTTAAGAGAGAAAAATTTAGATTCAACATTTCTTCTTTTTCAGTTCATCAACCAAGTAGCACCCTAAATTTTTTAAGACACACGTGATGATATAGATCAAAAATGAGCACCCATAAGGAAAATAAAAAACCCTAGATAAGTTGAACTGTCTCTACTTTAAAGACACAGTTCCATAAGCAGTAGATCAAATCAATCATTTTTTTAGTTTCTCTAATTCCCATCAGAACCACCCCCACCTCTTGAGTAGCAGGATCCACCATCATATCCTCGATCTCTCCCTCGGCCACCACCATGGTTGTAGTTGCCTCCTCCCACCTCCCAACCACCACTACCCCCCACCGCATCCATACCCACCAAGACCTCAATGCCCCACCACCACCACTATGATAACCATAGCCTCCACCACCGTGATCTAGACTAAGCCTATTTTATGGTGATGTTCTTGCCATCAAGGTTCATCCCATTTTTAGAGTTTAGATTGTGGGGTTTATGATAAGTTTAGGGTTTAGTTTAGTTTAGGTTTAGGGTTTAGCTTTGGTTAGGGTTTGACGTTTAGGTTTAGTGTTCAGTTTTAGGGTTTAGTGGGGGGTTAGTAAAGGTTTAGTTTAGGGTTTAGAGTTGTGGGTTTAGGGTCAGTGGTTGTGGGTTTAGGGTTTGTGGCTTGTGGTTTTGTGGGTTCTCAGTGGCTCAGGGCTCAGTTTAGGGCCCAGGGTCAGGTTTAAGGCTAAGGCTATGATTTAGGGTTTAGGGTTTAGGGTAGTGTTTAGGGTCAGGTGTGGTTAGGTTTTTGTGGTTTAGGGTTTTAAAAAAAAAAATAAGCACAGTTTAGTTTACTAGTTAATTTAGTATATTTTATTTATTTTATTTAATTATATAAGTTTAATTTTATTTACTTTAATATTTATTTTAGGTTTATTTATTTTAGTTTAGGTTTATTTTAATTTATTTTAGGTTTAGGATTATTATTTAGTGAGTTTATTTTTTATCAATTAAGTTTACATTTTAGTTTTTATTTTTATGTTTTGGTTTAGGTTCTTATTTTATTTTATTTTTTTATTTTAGGTTTTTTATTTTAGTTTAAGTTTATTTATTTTAGTTTAGGTTTTTTATTAAATTTACTTTTTAGGTTTAGGATTATTATTTAGTTGAGTTTTATTTTTATTCAATTTCAAAGGTTTACATTTTAGTTTTTATTTTTATGTTTAGGTTTAGGTTCTTATTTTATTTTATTTATTTTAGTTTTAGGGTTTTATTTAGGTTTATTTTTAGGTTTTATTTTTTTAGTTTATGTTTAGGTTTATTTTTAGTTTATTTTATTTTTTAGTTTAGGATTAGGTTTAGGTTTAGTTTATTTTAGGTTTAGGTTTAGATTTTATTTTAGTATAGTTTATTTTATTTTTGGTTTAGGTTTCTTTTTAGTTTAGGGTTTAGGTTTTATTTTTTATTTATTTATAGGTTTGATGTTTTTATTTAATTTATAGGTTTAATTTTTTTATTTTTTAGGTTTATTATTTTTTTTATTTTATGTTTATTTTATTTTATTTAGTTTTTTTATTCTTATTTTATCTTTTATTTAGTTTAGGATTTATTTATTTTATTTTTTATTTATTTTATTATTTTTTATGTTTAGTTTAATTTTAGTTTTTATTTTATTTTATTTTTTATTTATCTATTTTAATTAATATTTAGGTTTCTTTTTATTTTAGGTTTTATTTAGTTTTAGGTTTTAGGTTTGTGGTTTAGATTTAGGTTCAGTATTAGCATTTGCCTGAGGGTTTGCCTAGGGCTCAAGGCCTGTGGCTAGGGTCAGTGGCTCAGGGTTAGTTTAGGGTTTGGGCTCAGGTAATGTTTGTGGCTCAGGGTCAGAGTTTATGATTGTCTGGGTTGGCCTAGGGTCAGGGTTTAGGGCCTGTGGCTCAGGGTCTTCAGGGTTAGGGTTTAGGGTTTAAAGTTTAGGGTTTAAGGTTAGATTTAAGATTTAGGGTTTAGGATTTAAGGTTTAAGATTTAGGATTTAGTGTTTAGGGTTTAGAGCTTAGGGTTTAAGGTTTACAATTTTTTTTTAAATTAAGTAAACTGGCAGGTTTAGGTTTATTTAGTTTTGTTTATTTATTTTAGTTTATTTTATTTTTAATTTGTATTTACTCATTTTTTTTATATTTAGTTTATTTATTTACTTTAGTTTGGTTTTAATTTTAGTTTATTTTGGTTTTAGTCCATTTAGGTTTATTTTAGTTGAGTTTTATTTTATTTTATTTTTATGTTTAGGTTTTAACTTTAAGTTTAGGGTTATTTTTTTTTATTTTAGTTTCATTTTAGTTTAGTGATTTTAGTTTATGTTTAGGTTTTATTTATTATTTAGGTTTAGGTTTATTTTATTTTATTTTAAATTTATTTTACATTTTTATTTTATTTAGGTTTTAATTTTAGGTTTATCTAAGATAGTTTAGGTTTATTTATTTATCTTATTATTTATTTTATCTTATTTTATTTTAGGTTTTAGTTTAGGTTTAATATACATATTTATTTAGGTTTATATTTATTTTATCTTTATTATAGGTTTATCAAGGTTTAATTTTGTGCTCAGCATGTGTTAGGTTATTTCAGTGGCTGGTTTAGGCCTAGGGTTTAGGATGCTGAAAGAGCCCAGTCAGTTAGGCTCAGTTTTGTGGTGGGCTCTGAGGGTTTAGGATAGGTTAGCTGGGTGGCCTAGTGGGCCAGTGTGGTAGCCTTGTGGTATGGGCCCAGGGTTTAGATTAGAGTCAGTTTAGATCAGGTCCATGGCCTTAGGGTTTAGGGTTTGGGTTGTGGCTCAGGGTCAGTGGCCAGGGTTAGGGTGTGGTCCAGTCAGGGTTTGGGCCTAGGGTTTATTTGTGGTAGAGTTTAATTTTATTTTAAAAGCAAAAGCAGTTTTAGTTTATTTAGTTTATTTATTTTATTTTATTTAGGTTTATTTTTTATTTTATTTAGTTTAGTTTATTTATTTTAGTTTTTTTATTTTAGTTTTTTAAGTTTAGGTTTAGGTTTATGCTTACCTTTTAGTCTCATTTATTTTTTTATTTTAGGTTTAATTTTAAATATTTTTATTTTAGGTTTTTTTTTTTTTTTAGGTATTGGTTTAGGATTTATTTAGGTTTAATTAAATTTTATTTTTTTTAGTTTATTTAGGTTTTTTTTTTAGTTTATTTTATTTTATTTAGTTTAAGGTTTAGTTTATTTATTAGGTTTAGGTTTAAGTTTTATTTATTTTATAGTTTGTTTTAGTTTAGGAGTAGGTTTATTTTATTTTATTTATTTGTCAGTTTAGGTTTTTTTGTTTGTTTAGGGTTTAGGTTTTATTTTTAATTTATTTTTAGGTTTTATTTTTTTGGTTTATTTTCTGAGGTTTAGGTTATTATTTAGTTTTTATTTTATTTTATTTTTATTTTATGTTTATTTTTTTAGTTTAGTTTAGTTTAGGTTTTTATTTATTTTATTTTAGTTTGATTTTAATTTTTTATTATGTTTTAATTTATCTTTTAGGTTTAGATTTAGGTTCAAGTTTAGGTTTTAGTTTAGGTTTTATTTTATTTTTACTTTATTTTACTTAGTTTAGGTTTTTATTTATTTTAGGTTTTATTTAGTTTAAGTTTATGTTTTTAGTTTTGTGGTTTAGGGTTTAGGTTTGGGGTTTTAGCTGTGGTTTAGGGTTCTGTTGTGGTTTAGTGTTTAAGGTAGGGTTTTAAGGTAGGATTTGGGGTAGGTTTGTGGTTCACAGTCTCACGATTTCGGGTGAGGGTTTTTTTGTTAATTTTTTTGCAAATTAAGTAAACTCGTAGGTTTAAGTTTATTTATTTTATTTAGTTTATTATTTATTTGTTTTTACTTTATTTTAATTTTAATTTTTATTTAGTTTAGTTTATTCATTTTAGTTTAAGTTTTTAATTTTTGTTTTTTTTATATATTTAAGTTTAGGTTTTGGTTTATTTAGTTTAGTTTTTTTTTACTTTTATTATTTAGTTTTATTTTTTATTTTATGTTTAGGTTTAGGTTTTATTTTTAGGTTTAGGTTTTAGGGTTTTTTCTTAGATTTTTAGTTTTATTTATTAGTTTAGGTTTAGGTTTTTTTTAGTTTATTTTATTTTATTTAGAGTTTAGGTTTAGGTTTTAGATTTAATTTATTTTAGGTTTAAGTTTGGGTTTTATTTATTTTAGTTTAGGTTTAGGTTTATTCTATTTTTATTTTAGGTTTAAGTTTTATTTAGGTTTTATTTTATTTATTTTAGGTTTTATTTTATGTTTATTTTTGTTTATCATTTTTTATTTTAGTTTTGTTTTAAATTATTTTTTATTTAGTTTTAGTTTTATTTATTTAGGTTTTTTTATTTTAATACTTTAGGTTTTATTTTATTTATTTTAGTTTTATTTTTTATTTTTTTTAGGTTTAGGTTTAGGTTTTTATTTAGGTTTTATTTTATTTTCTTTTTATTTATTTATTTTTTAGGTTTTATTTAGTTTAGTTTAAGTTTTTTTTATAGGGTTAGTTGAGGGTTTAGGTTTGGTTTAGGGTTTGTGGTTTATGCTTTAGGGTTTAGGGTTTAGGGTTTAAGTTTTAAGGTTTAGGGTTTAGGGTTTAGCATTTTATGGTTTAGAATTTAGCGTTTAGATTTTTCGGTTAAGGGTTTTTAGGGTTAAGAGTTTAGGGTTTAGGGTTTAGGTTTTAGGTTTTGGTTTAGGTTTTAAGGTTTTTGGTGTTTGTTTAAAAGAGAAAAATTTATTTTCTACATTTCATTTTTTTGATTTGATCAACCAAGTAACACACCAAGTTTTCTAAGACACACACTCAAAATATATAAAAATGAGCAACATAGAAAAAATCAAAACCTTAAAAATTAGAACGCTCATTATATACACGATTGCATAAGTAGCGATTGATCATTCTTAGTTTCTAATTCCCATCAGGACCACTCTAGCCTCTCGAGTAGTGGATCCCCCAGCATATCACCGATCTCTTCTTCCACCACCACCACGACTGTAATCTTTGTCGCTCCTCCTACCTCCAAAACCACCAATGCTCCAACCACCACCTCCATATCCAGTAGCACCTCTAGATCCCCCACCACTACTATGATAACCGCCACCTCGGCCTTCACCTCCACCACCAGATCTAGACTGAGCCTAATTGATGGTGATGTTCCCCATCAAGTTACCATTCTGTTTAAGTTTATTAGGTTTAGGTTTAAGTTTTTTTAATTTGTTTAATTACTTTAGGTTTAATATTGGGGTTTAGGCTTTGTGGCTTTAGTTTTTATGCTTTGTGGTTTAATGTTTAGGAGGGTTGTGGTTTAGGGTTAGGGTTTAGGGTTTTAAAGTTTAGTTTTATGATTGTGGCTCAGATTTAGGGTTTAATGTTGTTTTGTGGATTTAGTGGTTGAGGGTCTGTGGTTTGTGGCTCAGGTAGTTACAGCTCAGCCATGTGGCTCAGGGTTTTATGATCAGGGTGGGTTAGTGGGCCTAGGGTTTAAGATTGGTAGGTTGTGGCTCAGTTATGGCATGTGGTAGGGCTTTCTGGGATTTGGGTTAGGGTTTATTTAGGCTTTAGGTTAGGGTTGGAGAGTTTAAGGTAGTAGGGGTTTAGTCTGTGGTTTGTAGGTGTGGTTTGGGTATATTTTAAATTAAGCAACCCAAGGTTTAGGTTTTTTAACATTTAGTTTATTTTATTTATTTTAGTTTATTTGATTTTTTTTATTTAGCTTATTTTATGTTTATTTTAGTTTATTTTATGATTTACTTTCATTTAGGTTTATTTTTTATTTTTATTTAATTTAGTTTATTTATTTTAGGTTTATTTATTTTAGTTTAGGTTTTTATTTTAGTTTTTTTTTTAGGTTTTGGTTTACATTAATGCAAACTTTTTTGTTTAGTTTTATTTTTATTTTATTTTATAGGTTTAGGTTTTATTTTTTATTTTTAGGTTTAGGTTTAAGTTTTTATTTTGCATTTTTAGGTTTAGGTTTTATGTTATTATTCTAGGTTTACTTTTAGGTTTTATTTTTAAGTTTATGTTTACATTTATTTTAGATAATTTTATTTTATTTAGTTTAGGATTAGGTTTAAGTTTAGTTTATTTTAAGATTAGGTTTAGGTTTTTTTTTAGTTTAGTTTATTTTAATTTAGGTTTTGGTTTATTTAATTTTGTTTATTTTATTTTTATTTTAATGCTCGAGTTTTTTTTTTAGTTAAGGATTAGGTTTTATTTTTTATTTATTTTAGGTTTATTTTTTTTAGGTTCGTTTTTTTAGTTTTTATTTTATTTTATTTTAGTTTTATTTTATTTTCATTTGTTTAGTTTATTATTTTATTTAGGTCTTCTTAGGTTTATTTTATTTAGTTTAGTAGGTTTTATTTATCATTTTATTTTTATTTTTATTATTTTAGGTTTAGTTAGGTTAGCTATTATTTTATTTAGTGGCCCAGGTTAATTATCAAGTTTATTTATTTTAGTTTTTTTTAAGTGGCTCTAGGGCCAGGGTTTAGTTTGGCCTGTGGTTGTGGTGGGGTAGGCCCAGGCCTAGTCTGTGGCCTATCTGTGGCTCAGAGTTTAGGTCAGTAGCATTTTTGGGCCTGTGGTCAGGCCTAGGGCTCAGGGCCTGGGGCCAGTGGGTGTCAGTGGGTGCCATGGCCTAGGTTTAGAACTATAGTCAGTGTTTGGCCTTAGGAGTTTATGGTAAGTTTAGTGGCTTGCACTGGGTCAGTCAGGTTTAGGTTTTCAGTGGTTTAGGGAAAAGCCAGTTTGTGGTTGGCCTATTTAGTGGCCTTAGATTTAGAGAGGGCATGGGTTATGGTTTTAAATTCTAAACCGATGTTTAGGTTTATTTAGTTTTATTTATTTACTTTTTTATTTATTTTAGTTTGTTTTATTTTTATTTTATTCATTTATTTTAATTTTATTTATAGTTTAATTATTTAAGGTTTATTTATTTTAGTTTGGTTTTTTTATTTTAGTTATTTTTTTTATTTTATGTTTAGTTTATGCTTCATTATTTAGGTAGTTTTTTTGTTTATTTTTTTTTTAGGTTATTTTATTTTTAAGGTTTAGGTTTTATTTTATCTTTTAGTTTAGGATTATTTTAGTTTATTTTATTTTATTTATGGTTAAGTTTAGGTTTAGTTTTGGTTAAGTTTAGGTTTACTTTTAGTTTACTTTATTTTAGATTTTTAGTTTACTTTAATTTATCTTAGGTTTTTTTTTTTTAAGTCAGGTAGTTTAATTTTATTTGAGTTTAGGATCAGGGTTTGGGGTCAGGGTTTCAGGTTAGGGCTTCTCATTTGTGTGGGATTGTGGTTTAGGGCCTGGGTTGGGGCTCAGTGGGTAGTGGTAGTATGTAGGGTGGTCAGTTAGGGTTTAGGATGGTGTGGTTTAGGGCTTTTAAATTAAGCAACATGTTGAGGTTTATTTAATTTTATTTTAGTTTTATTTATTTATTTAATTTATATTTTATTTTTATTTAAGTTTATTTTTTATTTTAGTTTAATTATTTAAGGTTTATTTTATTTTAGTAGTTTTATTTATTTTAGTTTAGATTTAATTTTTTTTTAGTTTTATTTTGTTTATTTTTAAGTTTATTTTATTTTTATTTAGTTTAAGTTTAAGTTTTATTTTATTTTAAGTTTAGATTATTTTAATTTATTTTATTTTATTTAGGGTTTAGGTTTTTGGTTTAGTTTAGTTTATTTTAGTTTAGGTTTAGGCATTGTTTTATAGTTTAGTTTATTTTTAGTGTAGGTTTAGTTTATTTTATTTTATTTTATTTTTTTGAGTTTAGGGTTTAGGTTTTATTTTACTTATTTAGTTTCATTTTAGGTTTATTTTTAAGTTTAGGTATTTTATTAAGTATTTTATTTTATTTTAGGTTTATTTTACTTTATTCCATGTTTAGTTTTATTTTATTTATTTTATTTTATTTTAGGTCAATTTATTTTAGTTTAGTCTGTTTATTTACCTTATTTTAGTTTAGTTTTATTTTTTTTATTTTTAGTTTAAGTTTATTTTATGCTTATGCTTTTTTATTTTATTTTATTTTATTTAGATCTTAGGTTTATTATTTATTTTATTTTTATTTATTTTAGGTTTTTTCAATTTAGGGTTTAGGTTTATTTAGGTGGTTTAGTCAGGTTTGGGGTTGTAAGTAGGGTTGGCTGGTTTAGTTTAGGGTTTGTGGGCTCAGTTAGGGTCAGGGTTGTGGTTTATGATTTTTGGGTTTAAGGTTTTTAGCATTTAAGATTTAGGGTGGGTTTAGGTTTAGGATTTGTGGCTAGTTAGTTGGGTTTTAGGTTTAGATTTAGGGTTTAAAATTTTGGGTTTAGGGTTTAAGGTCTAGGGTACATTTTTTAATTAAGTGAACCGGTAGGGTTAGGTTATTATAGTTTATTTTAGTTTATTTATTTATAATTTATTTACTTATATTATTTATTTATTTAAGTTTAGTTTCTTTATTTTAGGTTTATTTATTTTAGTTTTGGTATTATATTTTAGTTTACTTTTTAGGTTTAAGTTTATGCTTAATTTTTCATTTAGTATGATTTTTATTTTATTTTTTTTAGTTTAGATTTTATTTTTCATATTTAGGTTTATGTTTAGGTTTTATTTTAGTTTTAGTTTAGGTTTTAAGTTTTATTTTTAGTTTATTTTAGGTTTTATTTATTATGTTAGTTTTAGGTTTATTTTAGTTTATTTTATCCCATTTAATTTATGGTTTAGGTTCGTTTATTTTAGGTTTACATTTAGGTTTTATTTATTTTAGTTTATTTTTTTGTTTAAGTTTAGGTTTATTTTATTTTATTTATTTAGGTTTAGTTTTTTTCTTTAATTTAGGGTTTAGGTTTTATTTTTTATGTGTTTTTTGTTTTATTGAGATTTATTTCTGATTAGGTTTTACTTTATTTTATTTTATTTTAGGTTAATTTATCTTTAGTTTAGTTTAGGTTTATTTAATTTATTTTCATATTTAATTTTATTTATTTTACAGTTGAGGTTTATGTTTTAGTAAGGTTTTATTTTATTTTATAGCTTTTTTTTTATATTTTAATTTTATTTAGTAGGTTTAGGTAGGATTTTATATTTTAGGGTAGGGTGGGTAGGGTTTATGGTAAGATTTAGTGGGTTGTGGTAGGGTTTAGGGTCAGGTAGTTTGTGGGTTTAGGGTTAGTTTTAGGGTTTAGGGTTTAGGATTTAGGGTTTAGGGTTTAGGGTTTAGGGTTTAGGACTTTTTTTTAAAAAAATTAAGTAAACTTATAGGCTTAGGTTTATTTAGATTAATTTTTATTTATTTTAGTTTATTTTATTTTCTTTATTTAAGTATATTTTATATTTTATTTAATTTAGCTTATTTATTTTAAGTTCATTTATTTTAATTTAGGTTTTCTATTTTAGTTTATTTTTTAGGTTTAGTTAATGCTTATTTTGTTTGGTTTTATTTTATTTTATTTTAGGTTTAGGTTATATTTTTATTTTAAGTTTAGGTTGAAGTTTTTATTTTATTTTTTTAGGTTTTGGTTTAAGGTTTTAATTTTATGTTTATTTATAGGTTTAATATTTTAGTTTAGGTTTAGGTTTATGTCTAGTTTATTTTGTTATATTTGGTTTAGGGTTTAGGTTTAGTTTATTTTTGTTTCAGTTTAGGTTTTATTTAATTTATTTTAGTTTATTTTTGTTCAAGTTTATGTTTATTTTTATTTTAGGTTTAGGTCTTTTTTTGTTTAGGGTTTATGTTTTATTTTTTTTTTATTTCTAGGTTTATTTTTAGGTTTAGGTTTTATTTAGTTTAACTTTTATTTTATTTTAAGTTAATTTTATTTTTATTTTACGTTTAGTTTTTATTTTATTTAGGTTTTTAATTTTAGGTTTATTTAATTTTTTTAATTTAGTTTAGGTTTTTATTTTAAGTAATTTTAATTTAGTATTTATTTTTTATTTTATTTTATTTTTAGGTTTTGTTTTAGATTTAGGTTTAGGCTTTAATTTAGGTTTTTTTAATTTATTTATGTTTAGGTTTTTTTATTTAATTGATTTATTGTTTTATTTAATTTAGGTTTAGGGTTTTAGGTTTTTAGGATTTAGGGCTTAGGGTTTACGGTTTAGGGTTTAGGATTTAAGGCTTAAGGTTTGGGGTTAGGGTTTAGGATTTAGGGTTGTAGGTTTTAGGGTTTAAGGTATTGGGTTTAGGGTTTTAGGTTAAGGGTTTTTTAGGGTTTAGGGTTTAGGGTTTAAGGTTTAGGGTTGTAGGTTTAGAGCTTAGGGTTTAGGGTTTAGGGTTTAGGATTTAGAATTTAGGGTTTAGGGTTAAGAGTTTAGGGTTTTCTTAAAAAATTACAAACCGATAGTTTAGTTTATTTAGTTTATTTTTTATTTTTTATAGTTTATTTTATTTTATTTATTAATGTTTATTTTTAAATTTTATTTTTTTTAGTTTATTTATTTTAGTTTTCTATATTTTAGTTATTATTTTTTATTTTAGTTTATTTTTTAAGTTTAGGTTTATGCTTATTTTTTATTTGAGTTTTATTTTTAGTTTATTTTTTAGGTTTAGGTTTTATTTTTTATGTTTAGTTTAGTTGAAGTTTTATCTTATTTTTTTTAGGTTTACGCTTTTGATTTTATTCTTGGATTATTTTTAGGTTTAATTTTTTTAGTTTAGGTTTAGGTTTATTTTTAGTTTTATTTTAATTTTTAGTTTGGTTTAGGTCTGTTTATTTATTTTAGTTTAGTTTATTTTAGTTTAGGTTTAGTTTATTTTATTTAGTTTTTTTGGGTTTAGTTTTTTTTTAATTTAGTTTAGGTTTTATTTTTATTTATTTTAGGTTTTATTTTACGTTTGTTTTCTGTTTAAGTTTTATTTATTTTTATTTTATTTTCTTTAGTTTATTTTATTTTATTTTACATTTAGTTTTATTTTATTAGGTTTTTATTTTAGGTTTATTTTTATTTTAGTTTAGTTTATTTTATTTTATTTTAACATATATATTTAGGTTTAGGTTTAGGTTTATGTTTATGTTTAGTTTTTATTTATTTAATTTAGGGAGGTTTTAGGTTTAGGATTTATGGTTGGTAGTGGGTTTAGGGTTTATGTTGTGGTTTAGGTTTGGGTAAGTAGTGGTAGTGGTTTAGGGTTTAGTGGTTAGGGTTGGTATGGAGTTGGGTTTTTTAGGGTTAAAGTTCTTCTTTAATTAAGCAAACCATGTTAATTTTAGTTTTTTTAATTAATTTTATTTAGATTTGTTTTTATTTAGTTTTTATTATTTAAGTTTATTTAGTTTTTTATTTAGTTTATTTATTTATTTTATTTTAGTAGATTTTTATTTTGTTTTAGGTTTATTTTTTTTTATTTTTAGGTTTTAGATTTTATTTTTTATTTTTTTTTAGGTTTTTTTAGTTTTATTTTAAGTTTATTTTATGTTTTATTTTAAGGTTTAGGTTTATTTTAATTATTTTATCTTAACTTTTAGTTTAGTTCTTTTTAGGTTTAAGTTTAGGTTTTATTTATTTTATTTTATTTTTTATTTAGGTTTATTTTATTTTATTTTATTTATTTTAGGTTTAGATTTTTTTTTTATTTTAGGTTTTAGAAATAATTTTTATTTATTTTTATGTTTTATTTTTAGAATTATTTTTTAAGTTTATGTTTTTATTTAGTATTTATTTTATTTTAATTTATTCTAGGTTTATAATATTTTTTAGTTTAGTTTAGGTTTTTATTTATTTTATTTTTCTTTAGTTTTAATTTTTTTATTTTATTTTATTAGGTTTAGTTTTTTAGTTTTAGTTTTATTTTTTTATTTTTAGTTTTTATTTATTTATTTATTTAATTTAATTTAGGTTTTATTTTTTTTGATGGTTTTTTAGTTTGTGGTCAGTTTTATGTCTTTAGGGTTTAAGGTTTTAGTTTTATTTTAGGGTTTAAGATTAGTTTTAGGGTTTTATTTTGGTTTAGGTTTTTTTTTAAATTCAAAATGATAGTTTAGATTTATTTTTATTTTTTATTTATTTTAGTTTATTTGATATTTTTATTTATGTTTTTTATTTAGTTTAATTTATATTTTGGTTTATTTATTTTAGTTTAGGTTTTAATTTTAGTTTATTTTTTTTTAAGTTAAGATTTGTGCTTATTTTTATTTTGTTTTATTTTTTTAGGTTTTATTTTATTTATTTTAGGTTTAGGTTGAGGTTTTATTTTATTTTTTTAGGTTTATGTTTGAGTTATTTTAGGTTTATTTTTAGGTTTTCTTTTTTAGTTTAGGTTTAAGTTTATTTTTAATTTATTTTATTTTATTTAGTTTAGGGTTCAAGTTTAGTTTAATTTAAGTTTAGGTTTAAGTTTTATTTATCTAGGTTTAGTTTATTTTAGTTTAGGTTTAGATTTATTTTATTTTGTTTATTTTAGGTTTAGGTTTTTTTAGTTTAGGGTTTAGGTCTTTTTTAGGTTTAATTTTTAGGTTTATTTTTTAGGGTTAGTTTTTTATTTAGTTTTATTTTTTTTATTTTAGGTTTATTTTATTTTAGGTTTATTTTATTTTAATTTTACATTTCATTTTGATTTTATGTAGGTTTATTTTATTTTTTAGTTTAGTTAGGTTTTTATTTATTTTATTTTAGTTTGTTTTTTTCATTTATTTTATTTTTAAGTTTATGTTTAGGTTTAGGTTTTAGTTTAGGTTTTTATTTTATTTAATTTTATTTATTTTATTTAGGTTTAGGTTTTTTATTTATTTTATTTTTAGGTTTTATTTAGTTTAGCTTTTGGTGTTTGGGTTTATGGTTAGGGTTTGTGGGTTTGGGTTTTGGGTTAAGGTTTAGGGTTTAAAGTAGGGTTTAGGTTTATGGTTAAGGTTTAGGGTTTAGGGTTCAGGGTTCAGGGTTTAGGGTTAGTTTAAGGGTTTAGGGTTGAGGGTTAAGGTTCTTTTTTTAAAAAAAAATTAAGTAAACTCGTAGGTTTAGGTTTATTTAATTTATCTAGTTTATTTTATATTTATTTTAATTTATTTTATTTTGTATTTTTATTTATATTTAGTTTAATTTATTTATTTTAGGTTTATTTATTTTAGTTTAGGTTTTGTATTTTAGTTTTTTTAGGTTTAAGTTTAGGTTTAGGTTTAGTTTTATTTTTATTTTATTTTTTAGGTTTAGGTTTTAATTTTTAATTCTAGGTTTTGGTTTAGGTTTTTATTTTATTTTTATAGGTTAAGGTTTTAGATTTTTATTTTAGGTTTATTTTTAGGTTTTATTTTTTAGTTTTTGTTTAGGATTATTTTTAGTTTATTTTATTATATTTATGGTTTAGGTTAAGTTTATTTTAGGCTTAAGTTTTGGTTTTATTTATTTTAGTTTAGTTTACTTTAGTTTAGTTTTAGGTTTATTTTATTTTTATTTTACGTTAAGGTATTATTTTTTATTTATTTTTAGGTTTATTTTTTAGTTTATGTTTTTATTTAGTTTTTATTTTAGGTTTTTTTTTATTTTAGGTTTGGTTTTTATTTTATTTATGTAAAACTTGTTGAAATAATCATGACATGAATCCTTTAAAACATTCTGCTAGTACTAGGGCGTCCCCTGGAAACGACACCTCAGATGGCTCAATGGTGAAAATGTGGGTCAAATAATCGATGTCCGTGTGTTAAATAAGCAAGGGTTACCACATTATGGATGGATGCGGGCGAAGAGGTTAGTCCATGTAACTAGAATTAGGTTAGAAACTTGGAATATAGGTACTCTTACAGGTTAACTAATGTCATTAATAAATATTATGGTTCATAGATAGATAAATATTTTATATGTTCAAGAAACTAAATTGGTTAGGGAGAAAGCAAAGGAGTTTGATAGTTTAGGTTTTAAACTTTGGTATTCATGTAGAAGTCGAATTAGAAATAACATAGGTGTGATTATAGATAAAAGTTTGAAGGAAATGTTATAAATATTAATAGATGCAGATAGAATTATAGCTTTAAAAATTATTTTTGATATTAAGATTATTAATGTTATAAGTGTTTATGCTCCTCAAGTATTTTTGGATGTAAGCTCAAAAGAAAATTTTTGGAATAAATTAGAAGGATTAATATAGAACATACCTCTTGAAGAAAAAGTATTTATTGGAGGAGATTTAAATGGACATGTTGGTAGAGTGGTAGAAGATTTTAAAAGTATTCATGGTGGTTATGGATTTGGAGTGCCATATGAAGAAGGTAGGACTATATTAGATTTTGCTTTAGCCTATGATTTTGTAGTTGCTAATACTTTATTTAAGAAAAGAGATGAGCATATTATTACTTATAAAAATGGATCTAGTAAAACACATATTGATTATTTTCTGATAAGAAAAATAGATTGTTTAGATTGTAAAGATTGTAAGGTCATTCTTGTGAAAGTTTAAATACCTAACATCGATTATTAGTCTTAGATTTTAAGATGAAAGATTGAAGATGAAACATAAATCAAATTATTGTCTAGGATTGGCTGGGGACACTTAAAGAACACTAATAAAAATATTTTTAAGAGCAAGTTACAAGATATTAGAATTTAGAATGTTCATAAGGAAGGTAATGTTCTGTGGGAAAAAGTAGCAAGTGCCTAAAAATGTTCTTGGAGAATCAAAAGGAAAAGCTTCTTTTAATAAAAATAGTTGGTGGTGGAGTCAGAATGTGCAAGAAAAAATAAAAAATAAGATGTGTTGTTATAAAACTTGGTTTAGATGTAAAAACTCGAAGAATTGGGAAAAATATAAAGTGGCATGTAGAGATTCTAAGAAAGCAATTTATGATGCAAAAAATTTAGATTTTAGTGATTTAAATAATAAATTAGATACCAAAGAAGGTGAAAGATGTATGTATAAGTTAGCTAACCAAAGAGATAGGAGAAGTTTTCTTATAAAAGGATATTGAAAATAGGTGGATGAGGTATTTTGACAAACTTTTAAATGAAGGATCTGAAAATATGATTGATTTTTGCAACCTTAATACCTTAAACAAAAATAAAGAATTTTTTTATCATCGTATTAGTAAATCTGAAGTTAGAGAAGCTTTCAGGAAAATGAAATGTTGAAAAACAGTAGGACCTAATCATATTCCAATAGAAGTGTGGAAATGTTTAGGAGATCAAGGAATTTCTTGGCTTACAAATCTTTTTAATGTTATTTTAAAGACTAAAAAAATGCTAGATGAGTGGAGAAAGAGTTTGTTGATTCCTATATTTAGGAATAAAGGTGGTGCATAAGAGTGTGCAAATCATAGAGGAATTAAGTTAATGTGTCAAACATTAAAATTATGGGAGAGTGTAATTGAGCATAGGTTACGATGTGATATAAAAGTTTCTCACAATCAGTTTGGTTTTGTGCCAGTTAAATCTACTATGGATGTTAAACATTTGTTAAGAGGTTTGATAAAGAAGTATAGAGAAAATAAAGAGGATCTACATATGATATTTATTTATTTAGAAAAAGCTTATGACAAAGTTTCAAGAGATGTTCTTTGGAGAGTTATAGAAAATAGGAGTTAACATTGGTTATATTCAAGTCATTAAGGATATGTATACTAAAGCTATTACTTGTGTCCAAACACAAGGATGATTGACAAAATATTTTCCTATTTTATTTGGATTACATCAAGGATTAGCTTTAAGCCATTATCCTTTTATTTTAGTTATGGATGTTCTTACTAGGCATTTACAAGAAGATGTACCTTGGTGTATGCTTTTTGCTGATGACATTCTTATTATTGATAAGACTAGAGAGGGAGTCGAAGAGAAATTTGAATTATGAAGGTCAACCTTAGAGTCTAAAGGTTTTATTTAAGTAGATCTAAAATTGAATATATGGAGGTAGTGTTGTGACATTAGGTGAACAACACATTAAAAAAAAGTGAGATTCAAACAATATTATTCAAAATGATGGTGAAATAAATGGAGATGTTATTAGCAAAATTCAAGTTGGTTGGTTGATGTGGAGGAATGCAGTTGACCTGTTGTGTGATAGAAAAGTACTGCTTAAACTTAAGGGAAAATTTTATAAGATGGTGGTAAGACCTATAATGATTTATGGTGCAGAATGTTTGCCAATAAAAGAGAAGCATGAGACCAAGTTAAGTGTTGTAGGGATGAGGATGCTCAGGAGGATGAGTTGCTTTACAATTAGAGATAGAAGGTGAAATGAGTATGTTCGAGAAAAATTTGGAGTATCTCCAGTGGCAGAAAAGATTAGAGAGAGTCGCATTAGATGGTTTGGCCAAATAAAGTGTCAGCCGTCCAATGACCCGGTTAAGAGAGTAGCTGCATCAGATTTGCCTTATGTTAAGGAAGGTAGAGCTAGACCTAAAAAGACATGGTTAAGATGTATAAAAATTGACCTTAGTATACTTGAAGTAAATGAGAATTTGACACATAATAGAACTCAATGGAGATAAAGGATTCATGTAACTGACCCCACGTAGTGGGTTAAAGGCTTATTATTGTTGTTGTAGGTTTTATATATTTTAGTTTATTTTAGGTTTTTATTTATTATATCTTAATTTAGTTCTTATTTTTTATTTTATTTTTTTTAGGATTAAGTTTAGGTTTAGGTTTAGGTTTTAGTTTAGGTTTTTATTTTATTTTTATTTATTTTATTTTTATATTTTATTTATTTATTTTGGTTTAGGTTTAGGTTTTAGCTTTTAGGTTTGGTTTAGGTTGGTAGGGTTAGCTAAGTGGCCCAGGGCCTGGTTTAAGGTTTGGGGTTTAGGTTTAGGGTGTGGAGTTTAGGTTTAGGTATTAGGATGGGTTTTGGGAGAGTTTGGGGATCAGCTTTAAGATTTAGGAGGATTAGGGTTTAGGGTTTAGGTCAGTCCAGGATAGTTTAGTAGGGTAGGTCCGGAATTTAGTTTTGATTTTAGGTTTAGAGCCTGGGTTTAGGTGCAGGGTTTAAGATAGGGTGGGTTTTACAAGTTTAGGTTTGAGGGTTTAGGGTTTAGGTTCAAGTTTAGTTTTAGAGTTTAGGTGTTTAGGTTTAGGGTTTTAAGTTTTGGTTTAGCTTGGTTTAATATTAGTTTAGAGTTTAGGTTTAGGGTTTATGTTAGTTAGGGTTTAGTGTTTGTTAGTTTATGGTTTAGAGGTTTATTTAGGGTTTAGTTTTTAGGTTAGTTTATAGTTTAGGGTTTAGGTATTAGGGTTTTGAGTTTAGGGTTTTAAGGTTTTTAGAATTTTCTGGGTTTAATGTTTAGGGTTTAGGTATCAGTTTGGGGTTTAGGGTTTAAGGTCTAGGGTTTTTTTAAATGAGAACAAATTCATATTCAATATTTCTTTATTTTGATTTCATTAATCTAATAGTAGACCAAGTTTTCTATGATACATGCGATGACATAGATAAAAAAAGAGCATGCATAAAGTAAATCAAAAACTTTAGATAACTATCTTTACTGGAAAGGCACAGATTAGATTGGTCGTTCTTCAATTACACTAGTTCCCATCAGAACCAACCTTGCCTCTTAGCAGGATCTACAATCATTTCCCCAATCTATCCCTCCACAACTACAATGGCTGTAACCTCCATCGCTCCTCCCACCTCCGTAACCTCCACCTCCATATCCACCAACACCTCTAGATCCACTAGCACCTCTAGATCCACTAGCACCTCCAATAGGGTTAGGGTTTAAGGTTTAGGGTTTAGGGTTAGGGTTTAGGCTTTAGGATTTAGGATTTAGGGTTTAATGTTTACATTTTAGGTACAGGGTTTTTAGGGTTTAGGGTTTAGGGTTTAGGGATAACTTATGATTTAGGGTAAGTTTAGGTTTTAGGGGTTAGGGTTTTAGGGTTTAAGGTTTAGGGTTTAGGGTTTTATGTTTAGTGTTTAGGGTTAGTTTAGAGTTTTAGAGTAGGTTGGGAAGGTTAGGGGGGTAGTTTAGGGTTTAAAGTTTAGGGTTTAAGGGTTTTAGATTTAGTGAGTTTAGGTTTGGTTTAGGGTTTAGGGTTTAGTTGGGTTATTTTAAGGTTTGGGTTTAAGTTTAGGGTTTATTTTTTATTTTTTGTTAAATTTATTTTCTAAATTAAGTAAAGAGTTTAGTTTATTTTATTTATTTTTTATTATTTATTTTAGTTTATTTTATTTTTTTTTTAGGTTCATTTTAGTTTTATCTAGTTTAGTTTATTAATTTTAGGTTTTATTTATTTTTGTTAGTTTTCTATTTTGTTTATTTTAAGGTTTAGTTTAGGTTTGGGTTTATTTTTTTTTAGTTTTATTTTATTTTATTTTTTTTTTTATTTTATTTTAAGTTTAAGTTTAGGTTTTTATTTTATTTTTTTAGCTTTAGGTTTTATGTTTTCATTTTAGGTTTAGGGTTTAGTTTAGGCTTAAGTTTAGGTTTAGGTTTAGGTTTAGGGTTTATAGTTTAGGGTTTAGGTTAAGGTTTAGTTTAAGTTTAGGGTTTAAGTTTAGGTTAAGGTTTAGTTTAGTTTAAGTTTAGGTTTAAGTTTTAGGTTTTAGGTTGAGGTTTTAGGTTTTAGGTTTAGGTTTTTAGTTTAAGAATTATAGTTTTATTTATTTATTTATTTATTTTTAGTTTTAGGAATTGGACTTTAGAGTTTAGTGTTTAAGTTTAGGTTTATAATTTAGGATTTTAGGTTTAAGGTTTAGTTTAGGTTTAGGGTTTAGGTTTTAAGGTTTAAACTTTAAGGTTTAGGTTTATAGTTTATAGTTTAGGATTTTAGGCTTTAGGGTTTAGTTTAGTTTAGGGTTTTTTAGTTTTAGTTTTGGTTTAGTTTAGGGTTTAGGTTTTAGGTTTAGGGTATAGGTTTTAGTTTAGGGTTTAGGGTTTAAGGTAATTTTTAATAGTTAAAAAATTCATATTCAACATTTCTTCTTTTTGATTTAACCAACTGAGTAGTGAACTAAGTTTTCTAAGGCACAATGATATAGATCAAAATGAGCATAGCAAATCAAAACCATAGATAACTTGAACTATCTCTATAAAGACACATTCCCATAAGTAGCAGATTGGATCGGCCGATCTCCAGTTTCTCCAGTTCCCATCAAAACCACCACCACCTCTCGAACAGCGGGATCCACCGTCATATTTTGATCATCCACGCAGTTTGTAACCTCTTTCTCTCCTCTTACCTCCATAACCACCACTGCTTCTACCACCACCTTCAAATCCACTAGCACCTCCGAATCTCCCACCACCCCTACAAAAACTGCTGCCTTCGCCTTTGCCTCCACTGTCAGATCTAGATTGAGCCTAGTTGATGCTGATGTTTCTACCGTCAAGGTTCTTCCCATTATTAGAGTTTAGGTTTAGGTTTAGGTTTATGTTTATTCAGTTTTAGGGCTTAGATTTATTTTTATATTTATTTAGTTTCTTCAGGTTTAGGTTTAGGGTTTCGGGTTTAAGGTTTAGTGTTAGGGTTAAGGGTTTAGGGTTTTTGGTTTAGGGTTTAGGGTTTTAGAGTTTAGGGTTTAGGGTTTTAGAGTTTAGGGTTTAGGGTTAGGGTTTTGGGCTTAAGGTTTAGGGTTTAAGGTTTAATGTTTAAGCATTAGGGTTTTTATGGTTTTGGGTCTTGGGTTTAGCATTTAAGCTTTAGGGTTTAGGGTTTAGGGTTTATGGTTTAGGGTTTAGGGTTTAGGGTTAGGGTTTAGGGTTAGTTTAGGGTTTAGGGTTTTGGGATTTGGGTTTTAGGGTTTAGGTTTAGGTTTTAGGGTTTAGGGTTTATGGTTCAGGGTTTAGGGTTTATGTTTTGGGCTTAGGGTTTAGGGTTTGAGGTTTAGAGTTTTGGGTTTAGAAATTAGGGTTTTGGGGTTTAGGGTTTTGTTTATTTATTTGTTTATTTTTATTTTTTTAAATTTAGTAAATCGATAGGTTTAGGTTTCTTTGGTTTATTAAGTTTATTTTGTGTTTATTTTAGATTACTTTATATTTTATTTATATTTAGGTTCAATTTTATTTTTATCTAGTTTAGTTTATTTATTTTATGTCTATGTATTTTAGTTTAGATTTTTTATTTAGTTTATTTTTTAAGTTTTTGTTTAGGTTTAGGTTTATTTTATAATTTATTTTTATTTTTATTTTATTTTTTAGGTTTAGGATTTAATTTTTATTTTCAAGTTTATGTTTAGGTTTTTATTTTATTTTTTTAAGTTGAGATTTTTTTATTTATATTTTAGGTTTATTTTTAGTTTTATTTTTTTACTTTAAGTTTAGGTTTATTTTTCGTTTATTTTATTTTATTTAGTTTAGGTTTAAGTTTAGGTTTAGTTTATTTTAGGTTTAGGTTTTATTTGTTTTAGTTTAGTTTAATTTAGTTTAGGTTTAGGTTTATTTTATTTTTATTTTAGGTTTATGTTCTTTTTTAGTTTAGGGTTTAGGTTTTATTTTTTATTAATTTTTAAGTTTTATTTTAAGGTTTATTTTTTAGGTTTAGGTGTTTATTTAGTTTTTATTTTATTGTAGGTTTATTTTACTTTTATTTTATGTATAGTTTTATTTTATTTAGGTTTTTATTTTTTTGTTTAGTTTAGGTTTTGTTTATTTTATTTTAGTTATGATTTTATTTTTTATTTATTTTAGTTTTTTAGGTTTAGGTATAGGTTTTAGTTTAGGTTTTTATTTTATTTTATAAATTTTATTTTGTCTAGGTTTTTTTGTTTATTTTATTTTTAGTTTCTATTTTATTTTGGTTTAGGTTTTTAGCTTTTTAGGGTTTAGGATTTAGGGTTTACGGTTAATTTAGGGTTTAGGTTCCACCATCATATCCCATCTCTCCCTCCACCACCACCATGAATGTAATCTCCCTCGCTCCTCCTGCCTCCATAACCACCATTGCTCCGACAACCACCTCCATATCCACTACACCTCCAGATCCCCCACCACTACTATGATAATTGCCGCCTATGCCTTCACCTCAACTGGCAGATCTAGACTAAGCCTAGTTGACGGTGATGTTCCTGCCGTCAAGGTTCTTCCCATTCTTAGGGTTTAGGTTTAGGTTTATTAGGTTTTAGGGTTTAGGTTTCTTTTATAATTTTTTTACTTACTTTAGGTTTAGGTTTAGGGTTTTGGGTTTAAGGTTTAGGGTATAAGGTTAGTGTTTAGGGTTTTAATTTTTTAGGTTTAAAGTTTTAGGGTTAGGTTTAAGGTTTAAGGTTTAGGTTTAGGTTTTATGGTTTAGGGTTTGGGTTTAGGTTTAAGGTTTAGGGTTATTTAGGGTTTAGGTTTTTAGGCTTAGGTTTAGGTTTAGGTTTAGGGTTTGGGTTTGATTTAGGTTTATAGTTTAAGGTTTAGGGTTTTAGTGTTTATAGTTGTTTAGGAGTTTAGGGTTTAAGTTTAGTTGGTTTAGGGTTTAGGTTAGTTTAAGTTTAAGTTTAGTTTATGAGTTATAGTTTTAGGGTTTAGGTTTAAGGTTTAGGTTTTAGGGTTTAGGCTTAAGGTTTAGGTTTTAGGTTTTGGTTTATGGTTTAGGGTTTAGGGTTTAGGGTTGTAGTTTTAGGGTTTAAGGTTTAGCAATGTATGTTTAGGGTTTAGGATTTAGGGTTTAGGGCTCTTAGGTTTTAAGGTTTAGAGCTTAGGGTTTAGGGTTTTTTATTTAAAAAAATAGTAAATTAGTATGTTTATGTTTATTTAGTTTATTTTTATTTATTTTAGTTTATTTTATTTTATTATTTTTATTTAAGATTATTTTATGTTTATTTAGTTTAGGTTATGTATATTACATTTATCTATTTTAGTTTATGTTTTTATTTTAGTTTATCTTTTAGGTTTAGGTTTAGGTTTAGATTTTAGTTTTGTTCTATTTTTATTTTATTTTTAAGGTTTTGGTTTTATTTATTATTTTTCTAGGTTTAGGTTTTAAGTTATTATTTTAGGTTTTATATCTAAGTATAGGCTTATGTTTAGTTTTAGTTTATTTTATTTTATTTAGTTTAGGTTTAGGTTTAGGTTTACTTTATTTTAGGTTTAGGTTTAGGTTTAGGTTTATTTATTTTCATTTAGCTTATTTTAGTTTAGGTTTAGGTTTATTTGATTTTGTTTATTTTATTTTTTATTTTAGGTTTAAGTTTTTTTTAGTTTAGGGTTTAGTGTTATTATTTATTTATTTTTTGTTTTTATTTTTAAGTTTATTTCTTAGGTTTAGGTTTTTATTTGGTTTTTCTTTTATTTTATCATAGGTTTATTTTATTCTTCTTTTAGGTTTAGTTTTTATTTTATATAAGTTTTTTTTATTTTTAGGTTTATTTTATTTTATTTTTATTTAGTTTAGGTTTTTATTTATTTTATTTTTGTTTAGTTTTTATTTTCTATTTTATTTTATTTTTAGGTTTAGGTTTAGGTTTTAATTTGGGTTTTAATTTTATTTTATTTAATTTTCTTATTTAGGTTTAGGTTTTAGGGTTTTGGTTTTACGGTTTATGGTTTATGGTTTTAGGATTTAGGATTTAGGGTTTAGGGTTTAGTGTTCAAGGTTTAGGGTTTTTAGGGTTTAGGGTTTAGGTTTAAGTTTTAGGTTTAGGATTTAGGTTTTATTTTAAGGTTTATGGTTTAGTTTAGGTTTAAAGTTTATGTTTTTTAAAAAAAATAAAGTTTAGGGTTTAGGGTTTAGGGTTTAAGGTTTAAGGTTTTAGAGTTTAGGTTTTTAGGTATAGGTTTAAGGGTTTAGGGTTTTAGGGTTTACGGTTGTATGTTTAGGGTTTAGCATTTAGGGTTTAGGGTTAGGGTTTTTTTTATTATTTTTATTATTTTTATTATTATTTTTTTAAATTAAGCAAAAGGGTAAGTTTAGGTTTGTTTAGTTTATTTTTTATTTATTTTAGTTTATTTTATTTTTCATTTTTATTTATATTTATCTTTATTTTTATTTATATTTAGTTTAGTTTATTTATTTTAGTTTAGGTTTTTTATTTTAGTTTATTTTTGAGGTTTAGGTTTAGGTTTATTTTTTAGTTTAGTTTTATTTTTAATTTATTTTTTTGGTTTAGGTTTTATTTTTTATTTTTGGTTTAGATTTTTTTTATTAAATTTAGGATTTAGGTTTTAGTTTTCATTTAGTTTTAGGTTTTATTTTTATGTTTATTTTTTAGGTTTAAGTTTATATTTAGTTTTTATTTTATTTTATTTTATGTTTATTTTATTTTTATTTTAGGTTTAGTTTTTATTTTATTTAGGTTTTTTATTTATTTTATTTTATTTTATTTATTTTATTTTAGTTTAGTTTTATTTTAATTTTATTTTATGTTTAGTCAAGGTTTAGGTTTAGGTTTAGGTTTAGTTTTTAGTTTATGTTTTATTTTATTTTATTTTGGTTTAGGTTTTTTTATTTTTTTTATTTTTAGGTTTTATTTTTTTTAGGTTTTGGTCATTAGGTTTTTAGGGTTTAGGGTTTAGGGTTTGGGGTTTAGGGTTTAGGGTTTAGGGTTTAAGGTTTAAGCTTTTGGTTTAGGGTTCATGTTTTAGTTTAGGGTTTAGGGTTTTTGAATTTTTTTTTATTTGAGAACAAATTCAGATTCAACATTTCTTCTTTTCTAATTCATCAACCAAGTTTTCTTAGACACAAGCGATGACATAGATAGAAAATGGGCACGCATAGAGCAAATCAGAAACCCTAGATAATTAAAATTGTCTCTACTATAAAGATAGTTTCATACGTAGCAGATGGAATCGACCATTTTTCAATTTCTCTACTTCCCATCAAAACCACCGCAGACTCTTGAGTAGCGAGATCCACCATCATATCCCCGATCTCTCCCTCCGCCACCACCACAGCTATATCCTCCATCGCTCCCTCCACCTCCATAACCACCACTGCTCTCTGACCACCACCTCCAGATCCCCCACAACCACTACGATAACCGCTGCCTCCACCTTCATTTCCACCGATCTAGATCGACCCCTGGTGATGTTTCTACCGTCAAGGTTCTGCCCATTCTTAGGGTTTTTTTAAAAAAGAAAAATCAAAAGTGAGAGAATTTTATTGCCAAAAAGAAAGACATAAAAAGTCCTTAAAGAGGATAAATCTCTAAACTACTGCTCAAAGAGCTATAATTTGCCTAAAGATGTAACTCCCCTACCTATTACAAGAAAACCAAAGAAAAAGAATGAAAAGATAAAAACTAAGAAAGAAATAGCACAAAATTTGAAGAAGGGTGGCCAAAGCTATCTATATCACAAAATCTTCTGTGAGATGCACAAACCACCTACAGCCCCAAAACCTACCACAAACCTGCAAAGAACTTAAGATAGAGATAAGCATCTAGAAATAAGGACAAGCTAAGGACACAAAAGGAACAAAATCATAAAAATTTTAGATAAGGCTCAGGCTCAGTCACATTCACCTCAAGGGGCAATAGAATATGTGAGCATCTAAACTTTATAAGAAGGGTTATAATGACATATGGTTCTACCAGCCAAAAGAATAATAGGGGAAACATCCCATACATCATATCCAACTTACCTTGATTAAACAAAATAGCCAACAACCAAGAGTTAGCCAAGTTCTAATATCTATCATCAAGATTAAATAAGAAACTAACCAGAAAAACATTTAGCCAAACCAGAGTAAAGCAACCAACCAAATAGGACAACAACCAAGAAATAGCCACCATCAAGGCCACCCAAAATAAACAAAGACCAAAGGTAAAGAACCAAAATTTTTGTAGATCCACCAACCAACAACAGCGCCCATCAAGATCACCCAACGATATAGCGGAATCAGAGAAATAGAAATAATAGAGCCAAGCCAAAACCACATATAGGTTCATCCCACAATAGAAAGAAATGACAAGCCAATGGGTCATCCAGCCAATAGGCAAACACCACAAAAAAACTTCAAACAAATTACCAAAAAAGGGGAACGAAAACTAGATGGCAGGTAATAGCTCAAGATAGAGTAAGTTAGCATAGGAAGGAACCAAGCCAATGGCCAGGTTCAACCAATAATCACGATGCCAGATAGCCAAAATTGAAAGCAAAAGGCTAGAAATACCACAGCCATCAAGCAACCACTAGCCAATAAACCCTCACAACAAAAAAAAGAGGCTTGGGAAAATAGTAAACAAGCAAGCTCCAAAGCCTGCTAATCACCAAGCCATCCTAAAACCAACACAATAGGAGACCAATAAAAGGGGAGAGCCACTAAAACTAGAGAGCAACCAAAGCTCAATAGTACCAACCAGAAATAATCTCGACCTCAATCAAAAGGTGATACCATTCTTAGGGTTCAGGTTTAGGTTTATTAGGTTTAGGGTTAGGTTTATTTTTTAATTTACCAAAGGTTTAGGTTTAGGTTTGGGATTTAGGGTTTAGGTAAAGGTTAGAGAGGATTTAGGGTTTAGGGTGGTGGTTTATGGTTTAGGGTGTTGGTTTAGGTTTAGAGGGTTTATGCTAGGGTTTAGGTTTAGGTTTAGGTTTAGTAGGGTTTGTAGGAGTTAGGGTTGTAGGTTTAGGCTTTTTGGTTAGTGAGGATTTAGGGTTTATGGTTTTTTAAAAGTAAACTAGTAAGTTTAGTTTATTTAGTTTATTTTTATATATTATTTAGGTTTATTTTATTTATATTTAGTTAGTTTATTTATTTTAGTTTATTTATTTTAGTTAGGTTTTATTTTTTTTTATGTTTAGGTTTAGGATTTGGTATTTTTAGTTGAGTTTTATTTTCTTTTATTTTTAGGTTTATGTTTAGGTTTTATTTTAGTATTTTAGGTTTAGGTTTTAGGTTTTTATTTTAGGTTTTACTTTTTAGTTTAGGTTTAGGTTTATTTTTAGTTTATTTTATTTATTTAGTTTAGGTTTTATTTATTTTATTTTTATTTTTGGTTTAGGTTTTTTTTTAGTTTAGGGTTTAGGTTTTATTTTGAGGTTTATTTTTTTAGGTTTTGGTATTTATTTTATTTAATTTTAGGTTTATTTAATTTTATTTTACATTTAGTTTTTTTTATTTTATTTTGGTTTTTATTCTAGATTTTTTTTTTTGGTTTACTTTAGGATTTTATTTAATTTATTTTAGTTTATTATTATTAATTTATTTTATTTTATTAGGTTTAGGTTTTTATTTTTAATTATATTTTTTAATTTTTTTTGGTTTAGGTTTATTTATTTATTTTATTTTTAGGTTTTATTTAGTTTAGGTTTAAGTTTTTAAGTTTTTAAGGTTTAGGGTTTAGGGTTTAGGGTTTAAAGTTTTGGGTTTAGGTTTAGGGCTTAGGGTTGTAGGTTTTAGGATTTAGGGATTAAAGTTTAGGCTTTAGGTTTAGGGTTTAGGGTTTAGGGTTTAGGGTTTTTGGTTTTCATCTTGACAAAGAACAAATTTATATTCAACATTTCTTCTTTTTGATTTCATCAACCAAGTAGCACACCAAGTTTTCTAAGACACAAGTGATGACTAAATAAAAAATGAGCACGCATAGAGCAAATGAAAAGCCCTAGATAACTAGAACCGTCTCTACTATAGAGGCACAGTTCCATAAGCAGCAGATCAGTTCGGCCATTCTTCAGTTTCATCAGTTCCCAGCAGATCCACCCCGACCTCTCGAGTAGTGGGATCCACCATCATATCCTCAATCTTTCCCTCCTCCAGCACAGCGGATGTGACCCCCATCACTCCTCCCTCTTCTATAACCACCATTACTCCAACCACCACCTCCATATCAACCAGCACCTCTAGATTCCCCACCACCACTATGATAATGACCACCTCCACTCCCCATCGCCATACCTAGCACCCTGGGTTGATGTGTGATGTTCCTATCGGTTCTACCCATTTTTAAGGTTTTGGTTTAGATTTAGGTTTATTATGTTTTTTGGTTTAAGTTTATTTTTAATTTGTTTAGTTACTATAGGTTTAGGTTGAGAGATTGGGGTTTCAGGTTTAAGCTTTAGGGTTAGGACTAAGGGTTTAGGGTTTAAGGTTTAGGATTTTAGGTTTTATGCTTTTAAGATTTAGGGTTTAGGGTTAGGATTTAGGGTTTAGGGTTTAGGGTTTAGACTTTAGGGTTTAGGGTTAGTTTAGGGTTTAAGGTTTAGGGTTTTAAGGTTTAGAGTTTAAGGTTTAGGGTTTAGGGTTTAAAGTTTAGGGTTTGGGTTTATGGTTTAGGGTTTAGGGTTTTAGGGTTTTAGGTTTAGAGTTTTTTTAGGGGAAAGTTAGAATTTTATTACCATAAAAGGAAAATATACAATTTTCTTAAAAGAGGTAAAGTTTTAAAATTGTAGTGCTCTCAGAGCTACAAGAAACCTACATAGCTAAACCCCCATCCAAGTATATTAGAAAAAGAAAAGAAAACAAAAGAGTAAATACATTGCCTAAAAAGCATAAGAGAAAAAGACACAGAAGATTAAAATAAGTCCTGAAAATAGTAAAAGGACAAGTTAGCAACAATTCATGATTCCTTTGAGAAAGTAAGATAAGTAAGATCCACTGCAACAATACTTGGGTTGACTGAGCAACCACCATTCCCTCTATAATATTCCAACTTGTAAAAGAAATATGCAAAACACTACAAAGGCAAAATTCATAGCTAAAAAGGATAAATATAAAGAGAAGAAAAGGAGAGAGCTAAGAAAGAGAAGGCTTAGGCTCAGTTAGGATCATCTCAAGGGGCAACAGTACATATGAGAATCCAAACTTCATAAAGAAGGGTTACAACCATATGTAATTCTACCAACTATAGAAATAAGGTGAGTAACATCAAAGCTATCATAGCTAGCATTCTTAATACAAGCAAACATCCAAGGCCAGTAGCTCATAAAGTTCCAGATCTAGCACCATTAAACAGAGAGCAAAGCGACAACTAGCTAGCTAAACCATAAAAAACCAAACAACTAATCACAATAACCCTAGAGAGAGGCTAGAACAAAGTCAGAACACCAACAATTGTGATTAACTAAAAACCCATCCAAGCTCCAAACCAAGGAAGATTAGAACCAACCATCAGCAAGCACCAGACCAATGCCAATTAATAGAGAAATAACAAACAAAACCAAGATAGGAGCCCTCAAGACAAAGTCCCAACAACAACCAGTCACAAAGCCAAACCAGGGTGAGCAACCACAAATGACTAAATAGCTCACAAATGAAACCATCAACTTAAGGAAACATAAGCTGCAACCAGTGCAAATCATTAAAAGACAAAACAACCACACAAAAGGGGGGACAAAAGCAACCACCAACCACCATAAACAAAAAAGTCCAATCCAAAAGGATCAACAAAGGTTAAGCTAGCACAGTAAAAGGATCTAACAAATTGTCGGGTTTAGGTTTTAGGTTTAGGGTTCAAGTTTTAGTTTACGATTTAGTGCTTAAGGTTTTGTTTTTAATAGTACAAATTTAGATTTAACATTTCTTCTTTTCGATTTTTTCAACCAAGTAACACAATAAGTTTTCTAAGACACAAGTGGCTGTTGTCTTAATGAGCCTCATGTTCAATCCGATCAATTTTGATGATAATAAATGATTGCTGGGAAGTTCTAATGTATGTTTTATGTGTTTCAGATATATAAATTACTAATTATATATCCAATAAATCTCATAATATGTTTGAGAAAATTGCAAAAATAGAGGAATGAAAGATAGATAAAAATGGGTAATATGAAGCTTCAGATACAATATTTTAAGTTATATACATTTATAACTATCCTAGAAATTCATATGAGTTCATTGGTAGGAATCAATTTGCTCACAACATAACATCTTATTTTTATTTATTTTAAATAATGATAATGAGGTTAATTTATATAAATCTCTATCTAATTAACATTGAATTATATGTTTCATACATAACATTTGAATTGTCAAAATAATAAATGATAATAAATTATGACTATTAAGTGTAATTAGTTTATATACTTAATATAATTAAATATTTTAATTTGATTTTAAGGTTATATGATAACTAACATATGTATTATTATATATAAATTATATCATAATATTTAAATGTCATATTTCAAAATTAACAAAAATATGTGGAAATTTGTATTTTAGCCAAAGTCATTTTATAATCAAGGCATTTATATCTGATTTCATCTCCAAAGGATTCCTTGGATATTTTCCTTCACTTTTATAGGTTACATGACCCACGCTTGATTAAAATTTTATTTATTATGACTTTTTAAACATTAGTTGATTTTAATAATGAATGCATGCTATATGCTTTGAATATATTAAGAGCCATATTTGATTATTTTTGACTTACCAATGTGAATACCCAAATTTTGGCTATTTGAATTTAATATTTTTTAATATAAATTATTTTTTATTGAATATTAAATTATTATATGATAAAATGTTGTTAGAATAATATATTTTTTGAAATAATTCAAAATGACCTTCTTGCTTATAAATAGCCCTCATTCTCTTCATGAAAGCATTCCTCATTCAAATTCAAAATCCCTCCACCAAATCTAAGAGAAAATTTCTTAGATTTTCCTTCTAAGTGTTTTCTAAATATTGCAAGATCAAATCCTTGGTTTGGGAGCTTCAACATCTTCGACTAAGCAAGCTTTCTCAAATTACTTGAGTTTGTTCATACTATTTTCACCATCTATTTATTCTTTCCAATTTATACTTTTTGGTGGATTAGTCTTTGGACATCAAAGTCTATGTTTTTAAGATCAAAGTTTCTTAAGTCAATTTTTTGTGAAATGCTCATGTGACAGTTTGTAGGATTTATTTCAACTTGTTGAAATTTTTACCTTCCTTAAAATTTCTTTTGGTTTCTTGAAATATTTCTTCATTAGTCTTATTTGAAAGATCATTAATTCTTAGATCTATTTTAGAAGTATATTTTAAGCATTTCAAATTAATTTATGTGCTGAAATTATTTTTAATATGATAGATCTCTCTTTTAATTAAAAGCTTACTAGTTTACTTAAATCTATCATATACTAATTTTATTTAAGTATTTTGTGATTAGTTTCATTAATTCAAAGCTTCATTTTGGTTAAAATAAAATAAATTATTGCTGGAATTTTAGAGTATATCTAGATCTATTATAAATCAAGTTTCTTTATAAAAATAAAAATTTATAAAAAATTAAATTATTTTATTTGTCACTTATCATTTTATTTCAATTAATATCCTTTATTTTAAAAATTTTATCTTGCTGAAATTTAGTAAAGCTTGTTGTTTTCATTGTTTAATAATTAATAAAAAGGAAGTTTAGTAGAAAGTTAATCTTTCTTACACTATTATATACATACTAGTTATAGTTTCTCTTAAACTTAAAATTATTCCTTGCTGAAATTTAATTGTACAATAGTCTATTGTGAATTTATTTTGAAATCATTTTATTTTAATCTACAAATTATAATAACATAAACATCTTAGTAAGATCACTTTAAGATATTTATTTAATATTTTTTATCAAAATTAAGTGAGCATTCTATCTTGCCAAATTAGTAAGTTGTAAAGTGATCATTTATAAGTTGCGAGATCACTTTTTGAATTGGATAGCTTGGTATATTTGTGAGAGATATATTTTATCAATATTTATTATTTAGTATTTTTCTTTTCGTGCTATAAAATTTATATTCGGGTTGTACTCGCCCCTTTGTAGGAGAGTACATATTATTGTAAGGGTTGTACTCGCCCATTTATAGAAGAGTACTATTTATAAGCTATTTTGCATTTAGTGCTTTTCTAGCCAAAGGTGGTTAGGTGTGGACGTAAGCTGATTTTGGGGTTTTTGGTGAACCATGTAAAATTATTATATTGTCTCTCTTTACTTTATGTACTTTTATTTTTCCTGCATTAAGAATTATATCTTATCATTATAAAATCAAAACTTAATTTTCTACTAAAACTTAAAATTTAAGATTTAACTTTTAAAATTTTTAATATATCGCCTCCTCTTGGGTGCTATAGTGACTCTGTGGCTAGATAAAATGAGAGCATAGAATCAAAAGCCATAGATAACTAGAACTATTTCTATAATTAAGAGACAGTTCCATAAGCAGTAGATCGGATCGATAATTCTTCAGTTTCTCTAGTTCCCATCAGAACCACCCTGGCCTCTCGAGTAGTGGGCTCTACCATCATATCCCCAATCTCTCCCTCCTCCTCCATAATGACTGTAACCTTTATCACTCCACTCACCTCCACCAATGCTGACCACCACCTCCATATCCGGACTATAGATCCCCACCACCAATAATCCCCACCATCAATGTAATAATCTAGATTGAGCATGGTTGTGGTGATGTTCCATCAAGGTTATGCCCATTCTTAGGTTTTACATTTAGGCTTAGGTTTATTAGGTTTCAAGGTTTAGGCTTACTTTTTAATTTATTTAGTGACTTTAGGTTTAGGTTTAGGGCTTGGGTTCAGGGTTTAGGGTTTAGGGTTTAGGGTTTAGGGTTTAGGATTTAGGTTTTAGCATTTTAAGGTTTATGCTTTTAGGGTCTATGGTTTAGGGCTAGGGTTTAGGGTTTTCTAAGGTTTAGGGTTGTAGGTTTATGGTTTAGCATTTATGGTTTAGTGTTTAGAATTTATTAATTTTAAAATAAAAAAAAAATCAGGAAGTTTAGGTTTATTTAGTATATTTAGTTTATTTTTTATTTATTTTAATTTACTTTATTTTTATATTCATCTAGGTTTATTTTTCATTTTATTTAGTTTATTTTTTTATTTTAATTTATGATTTTTATTTCAATTTATTTTTTAGGGTTAGGTTTAGGTATAATTTTTAGTTGAGTTATTTTTTTATTTTATTTTTTGAGGTTTAGGCTTTATTTTTTATTTTTTGGTTTAGGTTTAGGATTTTATTTTATTTTTTTAAGTTTAAGTTTTAGGATTTTATTTTAGGTTTATTTTTTGCTTTTATTTTTTAGTTTATGTTTAGTTTTATTTTATTTTATTTAATTTTAGGTTTAAGTTTAGGTTTTGTTTATTTTAGTATAGTTTATTTTAGTTTAGGTTTAGTTTTATTTTATTTTATTTTTTTTAGGTTTAAGTTTTTTTTTAGTTTAGGGTTTAAATTTTATTTTTTTTCTATTTTTAGGTTTTATTTTTAGGTTTATTTTTTAGGTTTAGATTTTTATTTTGTTTTTATGTTATTTAAGATTTTATTCTTAAGTTTTTTTATTTTTAAGTTTAGTTTAGGTTTTTAATTATTTTATTTTAGTTTTTTATTTTTTTTATTTTATTTTTAGGTTTAGGTTTTATTTTCTTTTATTTATTTAATTTAGGTTTAGGTTTATTTATTTTATTTTAAGTTTAAGTTTGGTTTAGTTTTTTTTAGTTTTTTTAGGGTTTAGGGCTTTAGGGTTTACAGTTTAGGGTTAGGGTTTAGGGATTAGTGTTTAGCATTTAGTGTTTAGGCTTTAGGGTTTAGAGTTTTTAGGGTTTAGGGTTTAGGGTTTAGGGTTCAGGGTTTAGGGATTAGTGTTTAGGATTTAGTGTTTAGGCTTTAGGGTTTAAGGTTTTTAGGGTTTATGGTTTAGGGTTTAGGGTTTAGGGTTAGCATAGGGTTAGGGTTAGATTAGGGTTTATAGGTTAGGGTTTATGTTTTAGGGTTTAGGTTTATTTTATTTTTATTTGAAGTTTAAGTTTTTTTTTTTAGTAGTTAATTTTAATTTTTATTTATTTTAGGTTTATTTTAGGTTTATTTTTTTTTGGGTCTAGGCTTTTATTTTATTTTATTTTTTTGGATTATTTGGTTTTATTTTACATTTTTTATTTTATTTATGTTTTTTAATTTTATTTTATTTTAGTTTAGTTTAGTTTATTTATTGTTTTAGTTTATTTTTATTAGTTTACTTTTATTTTTTTTTTTTTGGTTTAGGTTTAGGTTTAGAGTTTAGGATTTTTTTTTATTTTATTTTTTTTATTTTAGGTTTAAGTTTTATTTTTTATTTTATTTTTTTAGTTTTAGGTTTTAGGTTTTTATTTTAGGTTTATTTTTAGGTTTAATTTTTTTAGTTTAGATTTAATTTCTTTTTAGTTTATTTTAGGTTTAGGTTTAGGTTTTGTGTTTTATTTATTTTAGTTTAGTTTATTTTAGATTAGGTTTAGGTTTATTTTATTTTGTTTATTTTATTTTATTTTAGGTTTAGGTTTTTTTTTTAGTTTAGGGGTTATGTTTTTTTTATTTATTTTATAGGTTTTATTTTTATGTTTTATGTTTTAAGTTTAGGATTTTATTTAGTTTTTAGTTTATTTTGTTTTAGATTTATTTTGTTTCTATTTACCTATAGTTTTCATTTTATTTAGGTTTTTATTCTTAGGTTTATTTTAGGTTTGTTTTAGGTTTTATTTATTTTAGATTAGTTTATTCTAGTTTAGGTTTAGGTTTATTTTATTTTGTTTATTTTAGGTTTAATTTTTTTAGTTTAAGGTTTAGGTTTTATTTTTTATTTCTTTTTATGTTTTATTTTTAGGTTTATATTTTTAAGTTTAGGTTTTTATTTAGGTTTTATTTTATTTTATTTTAGGTTTATTTTATTTTTATTTTAATTTAGGTTTTATTTCATTTATGATTTTTATTTTTAGGTTTATTTTATTTTATTTTAGTTTATTTTAAGTTTTTACTTATTTTATTTTAATTTAGTATTTATTATTTATTTAATTTTATTTTTAGGTTTAGGTTTAGGTTTAGGTTTTAGTTTAGGTTTTTATTTTATTATTATTTTTATTTAGGTTTTGGTTTTCTTTATTTATTTTATTTTTAGGTTTTATTTAGTTTAGGTATAGGTTTTTAGGTTTTTAGGGTTTAGGGTTTATGGGTTAGGGTTTAAGGTTTTGGGTTAAGGACTTAGGGTTTAGGGTTATAAGTTTTAGGGTTTAAGGTTTATGATTTAGGTTTTTGGGTTTAGGATTTTAGGTTTTACGGTTTAGGGTTTAGGGTTTAGGATTTAAGGTATAGGGTTTTACGGTTTAGGCTTTAGGGTTTAGGGTTATAAGTTTAGGGTTTAGGGTTTTAAGTTAGTTTTAGGGTTTGAGTTTTTTTCCTTTTTTATTATTTTTTTAATTAAGTAAGCTAGTAGGTTTTGTTTATTTAGTTTATTTATTTATTTATTTTAATTTAGCTTATTTTAATTTTTATTTAGGTTTATTATTATTATTATTTATTTTAACTTATTTATTGTAGTTTAGGATTTTTTATTTTAGTTTATTTTTTAGTTTAGTTTTATTTATATTTTATTTTTTAGGTTTAAATTTTATTTATTATTTTTAGGTTTAGGTTTATGTTTTTATTTTATTTTTCATGTTTAGGTCATAGGTTTATTTTAGGTTTTGTTCTTTAGTTTAGCTTTTGGTTTATTTTTAGTTTATTTTATTTTATTTAGTTTAGGTTTAGGTTTAAGTTTAGTTTATTTTAAGTTTAGGTTTAGGTTTTCTTTATTTTAGTTTAGTTTATTTTAGTTTAGGTTTAGGTTTAATTTCTTTTTATTTTTGGTTTAGGTTTTTTTTTTTAGTTTAGGGTTTAGATTTTTTTTTAGTTTTTTTATTTGGTTTAGTTTATTTATTTTATTTTAGATTTATTTTATTTTTATTTTAGGTTTAGTTTTTTTTAGATTTTTTATGTTTTTAGTATAGTTTAGGTTTTTATTTATTTTATTTTATTTTAGTTTTTATTTTTTATTTTATTTTCTTTTTAAATTTAGGATTAGGTTTAGGTTTAGGTTTAGGTTTTAGCTTAAGTTATTATTTATTTTATTTTTTATTATATTTTGGTTTAGGTTTTTTATTTATTTTATTTTAGGTTTTTTTTAGTTTAGGTTTAGGTTTTTAGCATTTTAAGGATTATGGTTTAGGGTTTAGGGTTTGGGGTTTGGGGTTTAGGGTTTAGGATTTAGGGTTTAGGGTTTAGGTTTTGGTTTATGGTTTAGGGTTTAAGGTTAAGGGTTTTAGGGTTTCCCGTTTAAGGTTTATGGTTTAGGGGTTTTAGGGTTTACATTTTAGGTTTAGGGTTTAGATCTTAGTTTTGGGTTTAGGGTTTTTTTTTTTTTTTGACAGAAAATAAATTTAGATTCAATATTTCTTCTTTGTGATTTCATCAAACAAATAACACACCAAGTTTTTTAAGACATAACCGAAGACATATAAAAAATGAGCACTTATAGAGAAAATAAAAAATCATAGATAACTAGAACTGTCTCTATTATAAAGATAAAGTTCCATCAGTAGAAGATCCAATCGGCCTTTCTTTAGTTTCACTAGTTCCCATCAGAACCACCCCAGCCCTTCGAGTAGCAGGATCCACCATCATATCTCTGATCTCCCGCCTCCATTACCACCACGGTTGTAAACTTTGTCACTTCTCCGGCCTCCATAACCACCATTACTCTAACCACCACCTTCATATCCACCAGCAAATCCAGATCCCCCACCACCAATACGATAATGGCTGCATCGCATTCGCTTCCACCGCCAGGTCTAGACTGAGCTAGTTGATTGTGATATTCCTGCCATCAAGGTTCTGCCTATTCTTAGGGGTTAGGTTTAGGTTTAGGTTTATTTCATTTTAGGGTTTATGTTTAATTTTTAATTTATTTAGTTATTTAGGTTTAAGTTTAGGGTTTAGGGTTTATGGTTTAGGGTTTAGTGTTTTAGGGTTTATGCTTTTAGGGTTTAGGGTTTATGATTAGTGTTTAGTGTTTAGGGTTTAGGATTTTTAGGGTTGTAGGTTTAGGGTTTAGGCTTCAGGATTTAGGGTCTATATTTTTTAAAAATTAAGTAAACCGATTGGTTTAGGTTTACATAGTTTATTTAGTTTTTTTTTATTTATTTTAGTTTATTTTATATTTTATTTTTATTTAGGTTTATTTTTTATTCTTATTCAGTTTAGTATATTTATTTTAGTTTAGGTTTTTTATTATTATTTTTTTTCTTAGGTTTAGGTTTAGGTTTAGGTTTAAGTCTATTTTTTAGTTTGATTTTTTTTAGGTTTCCATTTTATCTTTTTTTTTAGGTTTTGGTTTAGGTTATTATTTTATTTATTTATGTTTTGGTTTTAGGTTTTTATTTTAGGTTTTATTTTTTAGTTTTGGTTTAGGTTCATTTTTAGTTTATTTTATTTTATTTAGTTTGGCTTTTTCTTTAGGTTTAATTTATTTTAGGTTTACGTTTAGGTTTTATTTATTTTAGTTTAGGTTTAGGTTTTTATTATTTTTATTTTAGGTTTAGTTTTTTTTTAGATTAGGGTTTAAGTTTTACTTTTTATTTATTTTTAGGTTTTTTAGTTTTTATTTTATTTTATTTTAGGTTTATTTTATTTTTATTTAAGGTTTAGTTTTTATTTTATTTAAGTTTTTTATTTTTTAGTTTAGTTTAGGTTTTAATTTATTTTATTTTAGTTTAGTTTTTTTTATTTTTAGGTTTTGGTTTATGGTTAAATTTATTTTTTATTTTATTTTATTTTTTGATTTTATTTTGGTTTAGGTTTTTCTTTGATTTTTTTAAGGTTTTATTTAATTTAGGTTTAGGTTTTAGCTTTTTAGGGTTTCATGTTTAAGGTTTACGGTTTAGGGTTAGTTAGGGTTTAAGGTTTATGGTTTAGGGTTTGGGTTTAGTGTTTAGGGTTTAGGCTATTAGGGTTTAGGTTTTTGAGTTTTGGGTTTTGGGTTTTGGGTTTAGGGTTTAGGGTTTATGGTTTAAAGTTATAGCTTTTAGGGTTTAGGGCATAGGGTTTGGTGTTTAGGGTTTAGGGTTTTAGGGTTTTAGATTTAGTGTTTAGGGTTTTAGGGTTTAGGGTTTGGGGTTTAGAGTTAGTTTAGGGTTTATGGTTGTAGGTTTATGGTCTAGTGTTTAGGGTTAGTTTTAGGGTTTATGGTTTAGGGTTTAGGGTTTAGGATTCAGGATTTAGTGTTTAAGATTAAGGATTTATGGTTTTTTTTTAAATTTAGAAAATCGATAGATTTAGGTTTAATTAGTTTATTTCTTATTTATTTTCATTTAATTTATTTAATTTATGTTTATTTATTTTAGTTTACATTTTTTATTTTAGTTTATTTTTTAGGTTTAGGTTTAGGTTTAAGTTTTTGATTATTTTTTAGTTTAGTTTTATTTATTTTTTATTTTTTAAGGTTTTTTTTTAGGTATAGGTTTAGGTTTTTATTTTATTTTTTAAGGTCCAGATTTTGTTTTTATTTTAGATTCATTTTTAGGTTTTATTTTTTACCTTAGGTTTAGGTTAACTTTTTATTTATTTCATTTTATTTAGTTTAAGGTTTAGGTTTAGTTTAATTTTGGTTTAGGTTTAGGTTTTTTTTGTTTAGTTTATTTTAATTTAGGTTTAGGTTTATTATATTTTATTTATTTGAGGCTTAGTTTTTTTTAGTTTATGGCTTAGGTTTTATTTTTTATTTATTTTGAGGTTTTATTTTTAGGTTTATTTTTTAGGTTTAGGTTTTTATTTATTTTTTATTTTATTTTATTTTAGGTTTATTTTTTTATCTTACGTTTAGTTTTTATTTTATTTAGGTTTTTTATTTTTAGGTTTCTTTTATTTTTTTAGTTTAGTTTATTTTTTTATTTATTTTATTTTATTTATTTACTTTATTTTAATTTATTTAGAGATTTTATTTGGAGTTTTAGGTTTGGGTTTAGGTTTTAGTTTATATTTTTAGTTTATTTTATTTAGGTTTTGGTTTTATTTTTTTATTTAATTTTTAGGTTTTATTTTGTTTTGGTTTAGGTTTTAGGTTTTCAGGGTTTTGGGTTTTGGGTTTAGGGTTTAAGGTTTAGGGTTTGGGGTTCAGGGTTTATGGTTTAGGGTTGAAGGTTTTAGTGTTTAGCGTTTAGTGTTTAGGGTTTAAAGTTTAAGGTTTTAGGTTTAGGGTTTTGGGTTTTAGCATTTAGGGTTGTAGATTAAGGGTTTAGGGTTTGTTTTATGGTTTATGGTTTAGGGTAAGGGTTTTTATTTATTTATTTATTTATTAAGTGTTTATCCTTTAGGTTTTAGTTTTATAGCTTGGGGTTGTGGCTTTAAGGTTAGTTTTAGGGTTTCAGGTTTAGGGTTTGGGTTTTTCTATTATTTTTATTATTTTAATTATTTTCAATTAATTAAACTTGTAGGTTTAGGCTTTTCTATTATTTTTGTTTATTATATTTTTAATTTTGATTTTGCTTTATATTTATTTTATTTTAGTCTAGTTTATTTAAATTAGGTTTATTTATTTTATTTTAGGTTTTTTATTTTAGTTTATTTTTTAGGTTTAGAGTTAAGTTTATGTTTATTTTTTACTTTAGATATATTATTATTATTTTTAGGTTATGGTTTTATTTTTTATTTTTAGGTTTTGATTTAGGTTTTATTTTATTTTTTTATGTTTAGGTTTTAGGTTTTTTTTTTAGGTTTATTTTTAGGTTTTATATTTTTGTTTAGGTTTAGGTTTATTTTTAGTTTATTTTATGTTATTTAGTTTAGGTTTAGGTTTAGGTTTAGTTTATTTTAGGTTTATGTTTAGGTTTTACTTATTTTAGTTTAGTTTATTTTAGTTTAGGTTTTGGTTTATTTATTTCTATTTTAGGTTTAAGTTTTTTTATTTAGGGTTTAGGTTTTCTTTTTTATTTATTTTTAGGTTTTATTTTTTAGGTTTAGGTTTTATTTTATTTTATTTTATTTTATTTTATTTTATTTCAAGTTTATTTCATTTTTACTTTAGGTTTAGTTTCAAATTTATTTAGGTTTTATATTTTTTAGTTTAGTTTAGGTTTTTATTTATTTTATTTTAGTTTAGTTTTTATTTTTTATTTTATTTTCTTTTTGGGTTTGGTTTAGGTTAAGGTTGTAGTTTATGTTTTTATTTTATTTTATTTTTTTATTTTACTTAGGTTTAGGTTTAGGTTTATTTTTATTTTATTTAGTTTAGGGTTTAGCTTTGGTTTATTTTTAGTTTTGGTATAAGTTTTATTTTATTTTATTTAGGTTTAGGATTTTTTATTTATTTTATTTTTAGGTTTTATTTAGTTTAGGTTTAGGGTTTTAGGTTTTTAGGTTTTTAGGGTTTAAGGTTTAGGGTTTAGGCTTTAGGGTCTATTTGGGGTTTAGTGTTTAGTGTTTAAGGTTATAAGTTTTAAGGTTTAGGGTGTAGGATTTAGTGTTTAGGGTTTTAGGGTTTAGGGTTGCACTTTAGGGTTAATGATTTAGGGTTTAGGGTATTAGGGATTAGAGTTTAGGGGTTAGGGTTGTATGTTTAGGGTTTACAGTTTAGGATTTTGAGTTAGTTTTAGTGTTTAAGGTTTAGGGTTAAGATTTTAGTTATTTATTTATTTATTTTTAAAAAATTAAGTAACTGGTAGGTTTAGGTTTATTTAATTTATTTTTTATTTATTTTAGTTTATTTAATTTTTTATTTCATTTAGGTTTGTTTTTTTATTTAGTTTAGTTTATTTATTTTAAGTTTGTTTATTTTAGTTTAGGTTTTTTGTTTTAATTTATTCTTTTGATTTAGGTTTAGGTTTAGGTTTATTTTTTAGTTTAGTTTTAATTTAATTTTAGATTTTATTTTTTATTTTTAGTTTTAGTTTTAGATTTAAGTTTTAGGTTTTTTAGTTTAGGTTTATTTTTAGGTTTTCATTTTTTAGTTTAGGTTTAAGTTTAGGTTTTATTTATATTAGTTTAGGTTTAGGTTTACTTTATTTTATTTATTTTAGGTTTAGGTTTATATTTAGTTTAGGGTTTAGGTTTTATTTTTAGGTTTAGGTTTTTATTTAGTTTTTATTTTATTTTATTTTAGGGTTTTTATTCTTATTTTATTTTTATGTTTTATTTTAGGGTTTAGGGTTTCTTTGTTTAGGGTTTAGGGTGTACTGTTTAGGATTTAGGGTTTAGGGTTTAAGTTAGTTTAGGGTTTAGGGTTTAGGATTTAGGATTTAGGTTTAGGGTTTAGGTTAGTTTAGGGTTTAGGGTTTAGGGTTTAGGGATTAGGGTTTAGGGTTTATGGTTAAAGAGTTTTTAGGGTTTTTAGGGTTTAAGGCTTTGGGTTTAGGGTTTAAGGATTAAGGTGATGGGTTTTTAATAGAGAACAAATTCAGATTCAACATTTCTTCTTTTGGATTTCATCAGCCATATAAGAGACCAAGTTTTCTAAGATATAGGTGATGACATAGATAAAAAATTAGCACGCATAGAGCAAATAAAAAACCCTAGATAACTAGATCCATCTCTACTATAAAGACACATTTCCATAAGCAATATGTCAGATCATCCGTTCTTCAGTTTCTCCAATTCCCATTAGAACCATCCTCGTCTATAGAGTAGCGGGATCCACCATCATATCCTTGATCTATCCCTCTTCCACCACCATGGTTGTAACCTTCATCCTCACTCCGCCACCACATATCCACCAGCACCTCTAGATCCATGAGCACCTCTAGATCCACCACCTCTAGATTTTTCCTCCATAACCACCATCATATCCACCAACACCTCCGTAGGGTTAGGGTTGAGGGTTTATGGTTAGGATTAGTGTTTAGGGTTTAGGGTTTAGTTTTTAGGGTTTAGGGTTTAGGGTTTAGGGTTTAGAATAACTTAATATTTAGGGTTAGTTTAGGGTTTTGGGTTTAGGGGTTAGGGTTTTAGGGTTTAAGGTTTAGTGTTCTAGGTTTATGGTTTAGGATTTAGACTTTATGATTTAGGATTTATGGTTTTGGTTTAGGGTTTAGGGTTTAGAGTTTAGGGTTTTAGGGCTTGAGGTTGTTTCGGGTTTAGGGTTTAAGGTTTAGGATTTAGGGTTTAGGGTATAGAGTGTAGGATTTAGGGTTTATGATTTTACGATTTAGGATCTAGGGTTTAAATTTTAGGGTTTATTTATTTATTTATTTTATAAATTATGTAAATCAATAGGTTTAGGTTTATTTAGTTTATTTTGTTTTTGTTGTAGTTTATTTTATTTTTTATTTCTATTTAGGTTAATTTTTATTTTTATTTAGTTTAGTTTATTTATTTTAGGTTTATTTATTTTAGTTTAGTTTTTTATTTTACTTTATTTTTAAGGTTTAGGTTTAAGTTTAGGTTAATTTTTTAGTTAGTTTTATTTTTATTTTATTTTTGATTTAGATTTTATTTTTTAATTTTAGGTTTAATTTTAGTTTTTATTTTATTTATTTTTTAGGTTTATTTTTAGGTTTTATTTTTATTAGATTATGTTAAGGTTTATTTTTAGTTTAATTTTATTTTTATTTTAAATTTTATGTTTAGGTTTTATTTTTTATTTTTATGTTTAGGTTTAGGTTTTTAAATTATTTTTTTAGGTTTATGTTTTAGGTTTTTATTTTAGGTTTATTTTTAGGTTTAATTTTTTTGTTTAGGTTAGGTTTATTTTTAGTTTATTATATTTTATTTAGTTTATGTTTAGGCTTAAGTTTAGTTTTTTTTAGGTTTAGGTTTAGCTTTTATTTAGTATAGTTTAGTTTATTTTAGTTTTGGTTTATTTTATTTTTCTTTCAGGTTTAGGGTTTTTTTTAAGTTTATGGATTAGGTTTTCTTTTTTATTTCTTTTTAAGATTAATTTTTTGGATTAGGTGTTAATTTTATTTAATTTAATTTAAATTTAGGTTTAATTAATGTTTATTTTAGGTTCAATTTTTATTTTATTTAGTTTTTTATTTTTAGGTTTATTTTCTTTTTTATTTTAGTTTAGGTTTTTATTTACTTTATTTCAATTTAGTTCACCTTTTTATTTTATTTTATTTTTAGGTTTAAGTTTAGTTTTAGGTTTAGGTTTAGGTTTTAGTTAAAGATTTTATTTTATTTTATTTTTTATTTTATTTAGGTTTAGATTTTTATAATTATTTTATTTTTAGGTTTTATTGCATTTAGGTTTATTTTTTAGGTTTTTAGGGTTTAGAGTTTAGAGTTTAGGGTTTAGGGTTTAAGGTTTAGGGTTTAGGGTTTTAGGATTTATGGTTTAGGGTTTATGGTTTAGGGTTTTAGGGTTTAGGGTTTAGGGTTTAGGGATTGGGGTTTAGTCTTTTGTGTTTAGGGTTTTTAGGGTTTAAGGTTTAGGTTTAAGGTTTAGGTTTTAATATTTAGGTTTAAGTTTAGGTTTAGGGTTTAGGTTAAGTTTAGAGTTTAAGTTTAGGTTTAGTTTTATAGTTTAGGTTTCTTTAGGAGTTTAGAGTTAGGTTTTAGTTTATAGTTTAGGGTTTAGAGCTTAGGTTTAGTGTTATGTTTAGGTTTTAGGTGTAGATTTTAGGTTTAGTTAGTTTAGTTTAAGGTTTAGGATTTATTATTTAGTTTTGATTTCTTATGGTTTAAGATGGTTTATTTTAGGTTTAGGTTATTTAGGTTTGGGTTTAGGATTTAGGGTTTAGGTTAGGTTTAGTTAGGTTAGGTTAGGGTTCATGGTTTAGTTTTTAGGTTTTAAGTTATTTTTTTTACTTTTTTAAATTAAGATGGGTTATTTATTTTAGTTATTTATTTAGTTTATTTTTTATTTATTTTAGTTTATTTTATTATTTTTATTTTTATTTAAGTTCATTTTTATATTTATTTAGTTTAGTTTATTTTCTTAGGTTTATTTCTTTTAGTTAAAGTTTTTTATTTTAGTTTATTTTAAAGTTTTAGGTTTATGTTTTGGTTTATTTTTTTAGTTTAGTTTTATTTTTATTTTATTTTTTATGTTTAGGTTTTATTTTTAATTTTAAGGTTTAGGTTTAGGTTTTTAATTTATTTTTTTAGGTTTAGGTTTTAGGTTTTCATGTTAGGTTTATTTTTATGTTTTACTTTTAGTTTTAAGTTTATGTTTTTAATTAGTTTATTTTATTTTATTTAGTTTTTGTTTTGGTTTAGGATTAGTTTATTTTAGGTTTAGGTTTTGATTATTTTAGTTTAAGTGTATTTTGGTTTGTTAATTTTATTTTTATTTTATGCTTGATTTTTTATTTGTTTTTAGGTTTATTTTTAAGGTTTAGGCTTTTATTTAGTTTTTATTTTATTTTATTTTAGGTTTAATTAATGTTTATTTTATGTTTAGTTTTTATTTAACTTAGTTATTTTTTTTAGGTTTATTTTATTATTTAGTCTAGTTTAGGTTTTTATTTATTTTATTATAGTTTAGTTTTTAGTTTTTATTTTTTTATTTTTGATTGAGGTTTACATTTAAGTTTTAGTTTTGGTTTTATTTAATTTAATTTTTAAATTAGTTTATTTTATTTATTTTAGGTTTTATTTAATTTAGGTTTAGGTTTTTAGATTTTTAGGGCTTATGGTTTAATATTTAGTGTTTAAGGTTTGGGGTTCCAAGGTTTCGGGAGTTTAGTTTATGGTTTAGGGTTTTAGGGTTTATGGTTTAGGGTTTAGGATTTAGGGTTTAGTTTTTAGGGTTTAGGGTTTAGAGTTTAGGTTTAGGGGTTACGATTTAGGGTTTAGGGTTTATGAATTATGATTAGGGTTTAGAGTATAGAGTTTAGGGTTTTAGGTTTAGGTTTAGTTAGGTTTATAACATCTTAGGTTTAAGGTATACTTTTAAGGTTTAGGTTTAAGGTTCAGGTTTTAATTTAGGGTTTAATTTGGGTTTTATTTTAGGTAGGGTTTAGATTTAGGTTTAGGGTTTTAGTTTAGTGTTTTAGGTTTAGTTGGGTTAGGGTTCAGGTTTTTAAGTTTAAGTTTATTAGTTTAGGTGTTTAGGTTTAGGTTTGTTTAGGGTTTAGGTTTAAGTTTATTTTATTTTATTTTAGTTTTAGGTTTAGGTTTATTTTAGGTTTAGATTTAATTTCTTTTAGTTTATTTTAGGTTTAGGTTTAGGTTTGTGTTTTATTTATTTTACTTTAGTTTATTTTATTTTGTTTATTTTATTTTATTTTAGGTTTAGGTTTTTTTTTTTTTAGTTATGTTTTTTTTATTATTTATTTTATAGGTTTTATTTTTTTTATGTTTATGTTTTAAGTTTAATTTTATTTAGTTTTAGTTTATTTTGTTTTAGATTTATTTTGTTTCTATTTTATAGTTTCATTTTATTTAGGTTTTATTCTTAGGTTTATTTCAGGTTTGTCTTAGGTTTTATTTATTTTAGTTTAGTTTATTCTAGTTTAGGTTTAGGTTTATTTTATTTTGTTTATTTTAGGTTTAATTTTTTTAGCTTAAGGTTTAGATTTTCTTTTTTATTTCTTTTTATGTTTTATTTTTAGGTTTATATTTTTAAGTTTAGGTTTTTATTTAGGTTTTATTTTATTTTATTTTAGGTTTATTTTATTTTTATTTTAATTTAGGTTTTATTTCATTTATGATTTTTATTTTTAGGTTTATTTTATTTATTTTTAGTTTATTTTAAGTTTTTACTTATTTTATTTTAATTTAGTATTTATTATTTATTTAATTTTATTTTTAGGTTTAGGTTTAGGTTTAGGTTTTAGTTTAGGTTTTTATTTTATTATTATTTTTATTTAGGTTTTGGTTTTCTTTATTTTTATTTTATTTTTTAGGTTTTATTTAGTTTAGGTATGGTTTTTTGGTTTTAGGGTTTAGGTTTTATGGGTTAGGGTTTAGGTTTGGGTTACTTGGGTTTGGGTTATAAGTTTTAGGGTTTAAGGTTTATGATTTAGGTTTTTGGGTTTAGGATTTTAGGTTTTACGGTTTAGGGTTTAGGGTTTAGGATTTAAGGTATTGGGTTTCACGGTTTAGGCTTTAGGGTTTAGGGTTATAAGTTTGGGGTTTAGGGTTTTAAGTTAGTTTTAGGGTTTGAGTGTTTTTCCTTTTTTATTATTTTTTTAATTTAGCTAGTAGGTTTGTTTATTTAGTATATTTATTTATTTATTTTAATTTAACTTATTTTAATTTTATTTAGGTTTATTATTATTATTTATTTTAACTTATTTATTGTAGTTTAGGATTTTTTATTTTAGTTTATTTTTAGTTTAGTTTTATTTATATTTTATTTTTAGGTTTAAATTTTATTTATTATTTTAGGTTTAGGTTTATGTTTTATTTTATTTTTCATGTTTGGTCATAGGTTTATTTTAGGTTTTGTTCTTTAGTTTAGCTTTTGGTTTATTTTAGTTTATTTTATTTTATTTAGTTTAGGTTTAGGTTTAAGTTTAGTTTATTTTAAGTTTAGGTTTAGGTTTTCTTTATTTTAGTTTAGTTTATTTTAGTTTAGGTTTAGGTTTAATTTATTTTTATTTTTGGTTTAGGTTTTTTTTTTTAGTTTAGGGTTTAGATTTTTTTTTAGTTTTTTTATTTGGTTTAGCTTTCTATTTAGTTTATTTTTTACTTTATTTTAGATTTATTTTATTTTTATTTTAGGTTTAGTTTTTTTTTAGATTTTTTATGTTTTTAGTATAGTTTAGGTTTTTATTTATTTTATTTTATTTTAGTTTTTAATTTTTATTTTATTTTCTTTTTAAATTTAGGATTAGGTTTAGGTTTAGGTTTAAATTTTAGCTTAAGTTATTATTTATTTTTTTTTTTTATTATATTTTGGTTTAGGTTTTTTATTTATTTTATTTTAGGTTTTAGTTTAGGTTTAGGTTTTAGCATTTTAGGATTATGGTTTAGGTTTAGGGTTTGGGGTTTGGGGTTTAGGGTTTAGGATTTAGGGTTTACGATTTAGGTTTACGGTTTAGGGTTTAGGGTTTAAGGTTAAGGGTTTTAGGGTTTCCCGTTTAAGGTTTATGGTTTATGGGTTTTAGGGTTTAGCATTTACATTTTAGGTTTAGGGTTTAGATCTTAGTTTTGGGTTTAGGGTTTTTTTTTTAGAAAATAAATTTAGATTCAATATTTCTTCTTTGTGATTTCATCAAACAAATAACACACCAAGTTTTTAAGACATAATCGAAGACATATAAAAATGAGCACTTATAGAAAATAAAAATCATAGATAACTAGAATGTCTCTATTATAAAGATAAAGTTCCATCATAGAAGATCAATCGGCCTTTCTTTAGTTTCACTAGTTCCCATTGAACCATGACCCTTGAGGGGATCCACCATCATATCTCGATCTCCCCTCCATTACCACCATGTAAACTTTGTGCTTCTCGGCCTCCATAACCACCATTACTCTAACCACCACCTTCATATCCACCGACAAATCGGATACCCTGATAATGGTTTGCATTAGCCTCCATATGTAGTTGATTGTGATATTCTGCCATCAAGGTTACGCCTATTCTTAGTTAGGTTTAGGTTTAGGTTTATTTCATTTTAGGGTTTATGTTTAATTTTTAATTTATTTAGTTATTTAGGTTTAAGTTTAGGGTTTAGGGTTTAGGGTTTTAGGGTTTATGCTTTTAGGGTTTAGGGTTTATGAGTGGTCTTTGTTGGAGGATGTGAGTCCCTATGCTTTCTTCCTAATTTGACCATTGCAAAATGTGGTTTCATTGCCTTCACTACCTAGCTAGTAAGCTACCTCATGGTTGATCTTGTTTAAGAAGATGTGAGTCCCTGCACTTTCTTCTTGAACTAATCATCATGATCTTACTAGGTCAAATATATTTGAGGTTTAGGGTAAGTCCCCTAGAGGCTCCTTTCTTCTTGACTACATTTGAGTTGATATAAGTCCCCAGTGGCATTCACTTAGTGATCTCCCAGGTGGATGACTGTAAGATAGACTATCCCAGCGTCTTATGCTTTAAGAGATGTAAGCCTACACACCTTCTATCTAGGAGTTACGCGATGGGCATAGGTTGGTTGATGTTTGCTATCGACAACTCACCCATGGTACCACTCTTTGATGTAAGTCCCCATGCTTTCTCCATGAGTTGGCCACCGAATACCTATGTGATTTATGACTAGTCATGTCATTTTCTCTAGGGTGTTGGATCGAAGCCCCTTAACGGCCCCTTCCCCTACAGGTATTCTATTTGGATCATGTCCTTTGAGACCCCATTTAGACACTACTCGAGTTACTTTTGGATTGGACATTCTCCTTATCCTAATAGCACCCTTGTGGTTGGAGAATTTATTTAGCGAATGTATAGATTCTCCCTTGGTCCAGTCAGTCTGAGATAGGACTAGGCTAATATAAGCTCCTTCTAAGTGTGGTCCCTCGCAAACCAATAGGGACCATGCAAATATAAAATAAACAAAATATATCTATGCTTATGGATTAGGAATTCAAGCCCCCAGTGGCCCCATTCCCAAGCAGGCATCCTATCTTTAGGGCAGTGTCAGCAAAACTCCCTATAAGAATTGCCTAACTACTTTGAGTTGAGATAAGTCACAGGATGGGACTCTCAGTAGTCACCCAGGTGAGTTCAACTTATCATGCCATCGAGTTACTCTGGAGGTCATCTTTTCTTTGAAAGATATATGTCTATTATGCATTCTTTCAAGCATGATCATTGCAAACTGATGGGCAGCCTTAGGTTGGGTGTGATTTGTTGCGCAAGCAACCGATCACCCTAGTGGTTCTTTATTTCAAAAGATGTGAGTCCCTGCGCTTTCTTACTAACTTGACCATTGCAAACTGAAAGGTACCCCTTAGGTTAGTTCTACTAATGGTTGGTAGCTCTTTGGATTTGAAAACCTAAGATAGGTCTACGATGATATTAGCTCCTTCTTAGTAGATCTATCACACATCGACAGGGTCCATTACAAATTAAATTCATTCTAACTATTCTTGAGTGATATGAGTCCACAGCATTCTCAAATAGTCACTAGGTGATAGATCTATTATGACATAGATATCAAGCGGTGATCCTACTTTGGAAGATGTAGTTCTACTATGCTTTTTCTTGATAGTCGCACATCAAAAGGCAACCCTTCGGCTAGATAGTCCTACATTGTGGTTGGTAGACTACCCCTTTGGACTTGTAAATCTGAGATAGGTCAAGGATGACATAGCTCCTTCTTAGTGGGTCCATCGCATGCCAACAGGGTCCATAACATAACACACTAAATTGAATCAATACAAATCAAATTAATCATCAGGACTACTCTTGAGTTGAGGTAAGAACCCCAACGGTGCTCACTCAATAGTCGCCTTAGGTAGGGTTCGATGTGTTGCTCATCGAATAGATTACCCGAGTGACTTTTCTTTGCTTTGGAAGATGTAAGTCTTCTATGCTTTCTTCCTAGCATAGTCGTTGCACACTGAAAGATAACCCCTTAGGTTGCATAGTCTTACCTTATGGTAGGTAGAATATCCCTTTGGACTTACAAATCTAAGATGGGCCAAGGCCATCATGGCTCCTTCTTAGTGTGGTCCATCAAACAACGACAGGGTCCATAATAAAATAAATTCAAAACCAACCTTCCCAGTGGACTCAAATTATACATTTTGAACAAACCAAATTTCTCTTCAGCATGGCAAAAATCAAATAAGCCTCTCTAGTAGAGCTTAAATCTAAATCAAATAAATTCAATCGAGTGTACATCCCTTGTGGATATGCCTCTATATCAATTAAAATAAAACAAATTAAAATTAATTTGATCTTGATCCCCATCAAATTATAGATTCTTATCCCCAATGGATACACACCCAAGCAAATCATACTCATAATTAAATTCAAATTCTTATCCCTCGTGGATAGCTTGAACTTTCTAAGTGGGTACATGTACTCAATCCCCAGTGGATTCTTTCTTACTCTCCTATGCCCTTGGCATAAAGAGAGCTGCATTGCACTTAGAGATCATGATTCTATCTACCTTTCTAGTCTAGGTATAGATCACTTTTATTGCTTCTTGCAATCTTCTAGATGTTGTTGATCATTTCGATCAATGCTAATATGTGCGGCGTGCCTTGTCAGTTACACCACACCTATTGGGGGTCCTTTTGTTGACCTCACTTTTGGAGTGAGCTCTTAACCCATCTTCTTAGACATAGGAATCTTCTAAACACTAAGATTTCCTTATTCATAAGACACATATAGTGATTAGGTGAACACTTAACCTAAGCTGAGAGACTTAGAAGTGTTAATCATAAGATTAGGCTATGCCTTAGGGCTTAAGAAAATTACCTATCCTATAGCCTAAACCCAATCTAGATACACTTTCTCAAATCAAACCAAGACTCAATTCTCAAACCAAATCTCAAATTCAAATTCAAATTCCAAATCTAATTTCAAAATTTGACTGATTGAAACCAAAATCAAATTCAAATCCTAAAACCCCTTCCTAAGCCATATGAACCACACTCATAAGCTTAGCCAAAAATCCCATTAAATCAAATCAAACTCAATTGATCTCTTTCTAAATCAATTATTCATTCATTTATATTAACAAATATAAATGAAATCCAAATTCAAATGACCAAAACTATATCAAAAATCAAATCCAAACTCAATCTAAATCCTATAAGCCAATTCTTTACACTTAGCAAAATTTTATCTAGATCAAGTCAAAACAATGAACTTTTTCTTGAAGCAATCATTCATTCAATTATCTACCCAAATATAAATGAAACATACAATCATCAAATCAAATCGAAACCAACCCAAGTCAAACCCAACCTAGCCCTTTTGACTTGAAAATTTCAAATGAGCCAAAATCCTTAGACTCCAAATTGATTGTGTTGAATTTATATTTCCTAGGGCTCATATATAAGTTCAACTAAACTCTCAAACCAAAATTAAACCAATTGACCCACTTAGGTCACTTGATCCAAAGTGACCTAAAGGACCCATTTGAGCCAACTTCTAATCCAACCCAAATTGGATTGAACCAAGCTCACCAAAATCTTCCACCATGATTGTTGATCACCTAGGATGATCAATTGCAATCAATTAGGTCAAACCAAGCCCAATTGGCCATTTGATCCAAATTGTCCCAAAATGGTCTAAAGGACCAAATCAGGTCAAATCATGATCTAACCCAAATTGATTGCAACCAATGGCTCAAGTTCATTCCAAATTGATTATTGAACTTGACCAAAGCCATAATTAAACCCAATTTGATTAATTGAGCCCAATTGGTCAACTTGACCCAACATAGCCCAAATTGGCCTATCAATTTGGCTTAAATCCAAATTAAATCCAAATTAATTCAAACTAAAGACCACATTCATCTTCAGTTAGCTAATTGAACATGAATCAATGCATAACCCAAGCTAATTTGGCTAATTTTGGTCAAATGGGTCAATTTAACCCAAAATGACCCATATGACCCAAATTGGGCTAAATCCCTTGAAATCAAGTCAAAACCCATTGGGGGTTGATCAAACCCTATCCAAACACATTTGGGATCAGCTCAAAACCAACCCAACCAATTTAAATCCCTCATGAATCCTTCCCCACGCAGGATTCCACCCAACCTCATGTAATTCCCCCCATCACATACACTTAACTCCTTCCCAACATTTGCATTGAATAAATCTGATCATATGGTAGCAAGAGAGGACTTTGGAGAAAAATCCAAAGTCCTCAATCAATCTATCATCCATCCCAACCACCCCAAGCAAGATGGAAATCAATTTGGAGCCAAAAAATTCAAAAAAATTTGTATTTTTGGCCATTATAAAAGGAGGGGGAGATGAGGCTTTAGATCTCTTCCTTGCACCACCATTCAGCCCCCAAAAGCTCCCCAAAGCGAAAAGGGACCCATCCCCCACTTCTTTGAGCCATTTTTGAGATCAAAAAAGATAAATAATTGCTCTTCCGATGAGGCGATGGTAGACGTTGGAGAAGCGGCGTTTGAAGGGAGGCAAGTGCTAAAGATCACTCCAAAGCTTTCTCACATACCTACGAGTTCGGATCTTCAACACTATAAGAAATCATCCTCGATGAGGTAAATTTTGCCAAACCGTGCCGGCCTTAGGATTTCGCACATTTTGTATTAATTTTCTTGCAATTTTAGGAATTTCCCCAAGATAATTCTGCATTTTTACTTTAAATCTTTTTTATTTAGAATATAGAATTTTTTTTGGTGCAAATTAGCATGAAAATGGGTCCATTTGGACAAGCTTTGGCTTAGAAACCCCTATTTTTTCCAAAAAAAGCCCGAAAACACTATTCACCGACCAGCGGGCTACAACCATCATCCGATTCCATGGTTCGTGGATGGGACTGCCGATCGCATTGGATCTCACGCCTTGCGATGTGATCGACTGTTGATCATGCATTCGTCGGATGGCAGAGCGGTCGCCTTCAAATCGGTTGATGGATCGAACCGATCGCAGCATCGGATGGCTCAAATTACACATCGATCATGTGATTCTATCTCTAGATGCGATCATCGGACTATCTAATCTGATGGACGATCCAGCGAACGTCTTTCCTTCCGCCCAAAGTCGTCGCGAGTGTATTTCCTTTTATAAAAAAAATTAATTTAAATCACCTGAAACTATAAAAATTCATAAAAAAATAAAATACTTAACCAAAAATTACAAGGAAGGGTTGTTGGATTTGTTTTCTGAGAGGAATCCAAGAAACCCAAAATCCCCAAAGTTTACTAAGTATTTTGAGCTTAATTTAAGTTTTAGTAAAAATCAAATTTCATTAATTAACCCAAAAATATAAGTTATATTAAGTTGAAATTTTTATGGATTGAAAGTAATGTTACAACAAACCTACCATCAAACTTCCAAGTGAAAAGGACTTCTGGATTGGAAGAAATTAAATTTTGTAGTTTAGATTGTCCATTTTAATATAATAAATCAAATAAAAATTCAGAAATTTACAAAAATCTTCAGAATGGCTTAAATCACTTCAATTGTCATCTAGGACTCTTAAGAAAATAATGTGATCTTCTAAATCTTAATCAACCCCAAACAAACACTTAAGATTTTAGTATAATCAATTAAGGAGTTAGTTAAAATATAATCTAAAAATAATTTAAATATTAAATCAAAATAAGAAATGAAATAGCACTTAAGTAATCATTAATCAAATTTCAACTCAGAGAAATGTCATTCTTAGAGAAAATTAAATTAAATATGATTAAACCTATTTAAGTTAATAAAACTCAATTAAATGATTAAATCTTAAATCAAACTCAAAACCCAACAAATTTATGAAACTTTAATCATTCGATACTAATCGAATTAAACCAAATAAAATTAAAGTAAACTTAATTAACATATAATTGAATCACATCCATTTAGAATAAGATAATTAATTAATAATTAAATATTTCAACCTAATAACTAAATCAAACATGTTAATGAAATCAAACAAACATAATAAATGAATCAAATCAATAAAACCTAATCATGAATAATCAAACTTAATTAGTCAAACATCTAATTAATGCAAATTTAATAAATTAATCCATCATCTTAATTAATAAATTAATTTAAATAAGTTACATTAAAGCTAACTCTAAATTAAAACCACTAATTAAATTAATAACCACACCCCTCAAATAAACTAATTAAGTTAACCAAATTAATCATATTAAACCTATTAATCAATAATTAAGATGCAATTAAACACTAATCAAAAACTAAATTAAACCTAAATCATTAAGTCATTAATCGTTAATTAAATAAAGCCTAAATAAATTTAATAATTATAATTGACCCTTAATCAAACTTAATTAATCAAACATCTAATTAATGCAAAATTAATCCATCATCTTACCAAACTAAATTAATTTTATAAATCACATTAAAATTAATCCAAATCAAAAAACTTAATTAATCTATTAATTAATTTAATCATTAAATAAACTAATTTGGTCAATTAAATTGATCATATTAAACTTAAGCTTAATCAAACATAAAATGAAATTAAATGCTAATCAAATCTAATTTAAACTTAAATCATTAACTCACTTTACATCATTAACCTAAATAAATATGAAATCAAATTTTTTAAAAAATAATTAAACAAATATTTACCTAATTTAATAATTTGATCACACCTCTTAAACAAACTAATTAAGTTAACCAAATTAATCACATTAAACTTAAGTTTAATCAATCAAAATGAAATTAAATTCTAATCAAAACCTAAATTAAACCTAAACCATTAAGTCATTAATTACATCATTAGTCTAAACAAATATGAATTGAAAATTAAACAAACCTTTATAATTAACATATATACACTTAATTAAACTAATCAAATCACATTGAACCTAAGAAAACCCATAGACCAATAAAGCTAATTAAATCAAATTAAATCAATTAAGTTAAATTAAGAAAGACTCTCATCAATTTAATATACAATCAAATCAAATCTCATTCAACCTACTTAAATAAGATAAACTAATTAACTATCCAATGTATGAAATCAAAATGCAAACCAAACTTTGATAAACATGACAAATGGATAAGATTAAAAGATAAAATCCTAATTACAAGGAATCAAACTCAATTAAAAATCAAAATAAAATATCAATTAATCTAATCTGATCAAACTACAAATGAATGAACCATAACCACAATCAAATAAGCATGATATTAAGTGACATATCCATAATCAAGGAAAAGAATTAGATATTAATTTAAAAGGATATTGAATTATCAAGATTTAATTAAACCAAAACATCTCTAAAATTAATTAATCAAAACACATGAATTTAAACAAACTTAAACTTCATTAGATTAAGGATATTGAATTATCATGATTTAATTAAATCAAACATCTAATCTAAAATTAATTAACAAAAAAACATGATTTTAAACAAACTTAAACTTCATTTATTTAGATATTGAATTATCAAGATGTAATTAAAAATATAATCAAAATCAATCAATCAAATACTTAAACTCAAATTCTAAATTCTAAATTAAATCAAATAAATCAAATCAAATCAATTACATAAATTCAAATGGGCTAACTAAGATACTTGGGATCTTGGTTATACTCTTAATTAGGATGTTGAATTAGTTGCATAGAATTCATTCTACTCCTCATTCTTGAAAACATAAACATCACTTTAACCAAATAAAAGTGAAATAAAAATGAAAAGTAAATCATTAAATCATTTAAATTTAAATCACCCAAAGGTAAAATTCAAATTCAAACTCCAAATTAAAACTTAAACTAAAGAAGCCTAGTAAAGTCTTGCAACACAAGCTTTAAGCACACACATTAGAATACTAAGTCACCACTTCTAGTGCTAAGTTAGGGTGTTGTATGTTTAATGTTGTGTTTTATTTTGTGATGTAATATTTTAGACTAGATGTTAGGGTGTATATTTCGTAGACTAGATGTTAGGCGTTATTAGCTTAATCATGTTTTCTGTAGGGGGGTTGTGCTTAAGGGGCCGTTGTAATAAAAATATAAATGCTTTTGCTGTGCAGGTTGCTTAGCCCCTAAGCATAACCCACGTTAGGATAGGTGGGCTTGGTTACCCATGCCTGGGGTGCTAATTCCAAATTATTCATGTAATTGCTTGGGTTGTATGGCGTGTTTAGCTAACTTTTTTTTGCAGGTGTAGCTAGATTTACTTTTCCTATTTTTAAAGTAATTTTGCATTAGAATTAGGATTAGTGTTATGGGGGATTAGGATGAGCAGTGGCCAGAAGCCTTAGTCCCTAGGGTGCCTTATGATGCCTTTGGAGCAAATCAAATCAAAAGAAATAGAAGGAAGAAATGAAGAAAAGAAGACCCCATAGCATGTATTATTATTTTTTTGTAATTCGAGTTGTATAAGGGTAGAGCTTGGCTACCCATCTCTTTTTTTCTCTTTTTGGCGTGTATGGTGGAACCAGACCACACTAGCATGTATTATTTGATGTTGTGTTTAGATTGTGCATTAGAGCAGCATGCTTTTCATAGTTTCTTTATGATTGATGCTTGAATGTGTGGCCTGGATGCGGTAGGCTCTTAGGATAAAATTAAATTTTCTACCCCAATTAACAACTCATAACTAAAATTTTAAAACAACTCATAACCTCACATAAAAACCTAGGAATTAAATCAAGATAATAAAATTTTTAGCAACCCCTTAGTTGGATGAATGAATGTATAATATCATGCATGTCATATTCTTCCACTCTTGTTAAGAGGGGGCTTCCATCCTTGCTAGAGAATCAAAGCTCAACCTTTGAGAGCCTTTGGTGGAAGAATAACCCTTTATCTCTTGATTTGGCCCATAATCAAATCCTCATGCATTTAGGCATACAAAATCCCATAGTCTGTGTCAAAACAAAAAGTCCAAAAGAATCAAATAAATTTGATAAAATTTGCATTAAATTAATTCATGGATTCATACCACTCATGCTCTAGTCTCTTAGGGAGTGAGTCTAAGGACTTAGTTTTCTTTATAAATGAACAACAACTTAGCCATCTTCCAAAGAATAAGACTTACCTACATGGATTTAAAGCGTAGGAGGAGTTAGCTGGCTACCACTCCAGGCGGTAATAAGTCCAGCAGTTTGGTGGTTTATTCTCTCTTGTGGAGGTAAACCATATACCCATTTTCATCTTAGATTTTGGTTGTGCCTTTGTTTTGTACCAAGGATCCTTAGTTTAGGAATCTAAGGTAGCTATTTCCTTTGGGATACAAGTATAAATCCTCACCTCTTAGGCATTTTCACAATCTTATGTTGTGGAATTATATAAATAATAAAATGTCAACTCAAATAATTAACTCTCTTTAAATTTTAAAAATATAAAAGCCCAATTATAGGGTAGATTGGAATGCTCACTAGGCTTCCTAGTATCATGAGCATTTCCTACTTCCCCCTTTGGATTCCAAAAATAAGTATTCTCCTTGATCTATCCCATTTGATTTTCTAAAATAGCTAATCTTTTCATAGTCTTAACCTTGAAATCCTTAGAGACCTTAATTGTCTACTTTAATCGAGAGTATTCTTAAAGAATTCCCATTCATTAGGTTGTAATTAACTATGGGGGCTTACCTCCATAGGGAACTTAACAAACCCGACATAAAATAAACCCTACTTTATTTTTCCATGTAAAGTAGGGGAAAGATCTCTGGTATATTTGAAGACCCTTTACGCCTTAGGAGTCCTTATTAGGTGATTAGGTCCATTATATAGTGGTGATTTCTATCTTTTGAGATAGTATATCATTCCTTAATGTCATACCTGATTACTTCAATAAGTACCACCTAAGATCTGCGTGGTGCCCCACATCTAAAAAAACACCATAATTTAGTTTTATTTACTTTTAATCATTTGAATGTAGTTTTGATTTATATTTAGGAAGATAATTTAAGATATATATTTATTATGAGAAACTAAATTGATTTCAGATTGATTTGGATTAAGATTTGGCTACGTCCATGGGATAGGTCATATGGCTTAGGAAGGGATTCAAGTTTAAATTTGATCATGGGCTTCAATCATTTGGTTTTGGAGTTTGGGTTTCAATTTAGATTTGATTTTGATGTTTGACTGAACTGGAGGTATGTTTGAGAAGGTGAGCATGGATTGGATTTAGGTTGTAGGGAGGTGGATTATCTTAATCTCTAAGGAATAACGGTTAACCCTTCTAAGTCTTTAGGTTTAGGTTAAGTGTTTACCTAAATATTAGAAGTGTCTTATGACTAAGTCTAAGATGGGATGATTGAATCCACACTCCAAAACTGAGGTCAATAGGATTTAGGCTAGTGTTGCCTTTAGAGATTAGATGGTCAAGTTTCATATTATAGACTCGATACATCTTTCAAGATTTGCTTGAGAGACTATGGATACATGAGAACAACATAGTTCCATCCCTCTACATCAGTATGAAATTTATGAGAGGTGGGATTGTTTCTTTGTCGAAGGAGATCTCAAGTTATTTATAGTTCACAGGTCTACATATATTAGGATCGACTACCTCCCTCAAAATCAACAAGTCTATTCTTGCAAACTTGGTCAAAGTTTAAAAATAAAAAAAAAGTAAAAGAAAAAGAAAAAATAAAGAAAAGAAAAGAAAAGAAAAGAAAATGAAAAAGAAAATAAAAGGGAGCGAAAATAAACTTCGAGGAGGAAGTGGAGCATGACATTAAATTCCAGCCACAGTTTATTGCTCCATTTGAACATATGGGTAGGACGACCTAACATCCACTAAGCAGAGGAATAGGCCTGTACAGAAGTAGTCCTAGGGGTGGAAAACCTCTTTATTGGCCACCCAATAGAAGATATGTCCCAACTACCAGGAGTAGACTTGCTATCTAAATAGACTGAGAATCTAGTTCATAGGATGAGTCTTATATGGTTAGCACACCAATCAGCTCTTCTTAGTAGTAGATTCCCTTGGAGTTAACACTTGAGCCAGATAGTGATGAAGACCGGGCTCCAAACCAAAGCATAAGTGTATCCAAGTTTATACGTAAAATAGTTAGGCATCAATTGGGAACCTTAGCTCTAATCTCACTTTCCTCTCAAAAAGATGAGGGTTTGGTAGTTAAACAAGCACTTAAGTCAACAACAGTGTGAAGACTCAGAGGTTCTTTATGGGAGCATCATCCTCAAGTCAAGAAATTCATGTAGAACTTGAGGATGATTCATATAAAGATTTAATAGAATTACCTTTTGATTGGTACTTGTCTTAAGTTCATAATTTAGCAAAGAAAAGATTAATCCCATATACTTGGTCAAAGCAGAGGTCAGACTTCCTCAAAAGAACATGAAAGAATAAATGTAAAAGCTGTCAATCAAGACCAAGACTAGACGATTACTACTTTATCATCACCAATCATATGGAATCTGATTGTTTCTTTTCAAATCACATTAACTCATATGAGGAGCTATGCTTAGAAACTTTAGATTATCCAAATGATTTTGAAGTCAAAGATGCACCGTAAGAGTTCGAAGAAGAGATCAAGTCAACCATCGATGAGCTCAAAGAAATCAACTTGGAATTGAAGAAGATCCACGCCCGACACATATCAATTCTTTGTTGAATGAAATTAAAACTAATGACTTAGTTAAGCTATTGACTGAGTTTAAGGACTCTTTACATGGAGTAATGAAGAGATGCTTGGATTGGCTCTTGATGTAGCCCCCCATAAACTAGAAATAGAGCCTACTGCTAACCCTATCAAGAAAGACACATGTGATTAGACATAGAACAACAGGTCATTTCTGAAGTCAAGAAACTCATCAATGCTGGCTTCATCTGAAAAAAAATACCCTACCTGGATAGCCAGCATCATGCTAGTTAAGAAAAGAATGGCAAATTCACATATGCATTGATTTTAGAAATTTAAATAAGGCATGTCCAAAAGATGAATTTCCACTACCAATCCGCTGATGGTGGACATTGCCTCATCTCATGCAGTCTTCTCTTTCATGGATTGCTTATCTGGATATAACCAAATAAAGATGGCCCCTGAAAATGAATAAACCACTGCTTTAGGTCCCCGATCAAAATCTATTACTATGAGGTCATGCTTACAACCTTAAAAATGTTGGTGCTACATACCAACAGGCTATGACTTGAATCTTTGGCAAACTCATTCATCATTAAGTTGAGTGCTATGTCAATGATCTTATGGTCAAAAGTAGAGAAAAGGAAGTGCATCTCTTTGACTTGATTGTAGTTTTCAAATAGTTAAGACAATTTAACATCAAAATGAACTCCTTGAAGTGTGCATTCGAAGTAGCTTCATAGAAATTCCTTGGGTTTGTTATTTGACACCAGGGAATTGAAATTGATCTGAAGATGATCAAGGAAATATTAGAAATTTCACCACCTAAAAGTTTAACTCAACTCAGATCATTCTAAGGGCGATTGGTGTATCTAAGATGCTTTATATCCAACCTATCGAGTAGATGTCAGCCATTCTGAGCACTTATCAGAAAGGATACCAAGTTCAAGTGGGATGATAAGTGTGAGCATGCTTTCGAAGACATCAAGCATTACCTGATGTCACTGCGTAGGTTCTAGGAGGCCCCTATCCCGGGAAAGCCACTCAAACTTTACACTATTGCATTAGACAACTCCTTTGGTACTTTGTTAGCCCAAGCCATGATGAAGGGAAGGAAAATGTACTCTACTACCTCAGCTGCCATCTAATCCCTATTGAGGCTAATTATCCACCCATTCAGAAGCATTGTCTAGCTTTAATCTTTGCATTCCAAAAACTACAACACTACCTGCTTCCTCATAAAGTGAACTTAATCTCTAGGAGAAATCCACTATAGTATCTAGTGACACGGTTGATGCTATCTCAATGGTTGGCATGATGGTCCATGATCCTCTCGTAGTTTGACATTACCTTCATACTCCTCCGTGCAGTGAAAGGACAAGCACTAGCAGATTTTTTAACAAAACACCCACTTCCTGTTGACTCTCCGCTTAGTGATTATCTCCCCGATGAACAAATTATGAACTTAGGAGATACTAGCATTCACCATTGGGAGATGTACTTTGATGGTTTGACTTCCTCTCAAAGAGGAGAAGACTATAATCTACTATTCCAAGAAAGGAAGGGGTATAAATAGTTCTCTTAACTTTTGACCACGATGTTATGAGATTCTCATATCATCTATCCAATTCTTGCACCAATAATGAAGCTGAATATTAGGCTCTAATTGCTGGTCTGTAGTTAGTTATTACTCTAAGCATCCATAGCATCAACATCATCAGTGATTCTCAACTAGTTATCAACCAAATTGTTGGGTCCTTTAAGGTTATAAAGCTTAAGCTCCATCACTACAATAAGTACACCATAGAGTTGTTGGTCCATATCCTAGAGGTTATCATTTATAAGATTCCTCAAGGAGAGAATGTCGTAGCGTATTGTTTACCCAAGCTTGTCAAAGAGTTGGCATGTTCAAAGGATGTGTCCATATCAATAAAGGTCCAAAATAGACAATTCTTATCCCTAATTGATATTAAACTCATCAAAAAGTACTCTCTTAAAGGGGAGATTATCATTTCCAAGAAGGACAAGTAGTTAGATTAGAGGCAACCATTCATGGATCACTTAAATGAAGAAAAAATATCTCAAGAGAAGTTCCAAGCCTATCATAAGAAGTAGAGAGCACATTCCTATGCTCTTGTGGATGGTGTCTTGTACTAGTGATCTTTCGATCATATGTGGTTACGTTGTTTAGACAAGCACAAAGCCTGTAAGATCATGATCGAGGTACACTCAGGATTATGTGGAACCAACCAATCTGGTCTAAAGATGAAAGCCAATATCAAGAGACTAGGATACCACTGGCCATTGATAATCAAAGATTGCATGGATATGACTATATTATGCCACCAATGTCAAATACATGTGGTCCTACACCAACCACCCAACATTCTACATCATACATTGGCCTCATGGTCATTTGAGTGTTGGGGGGTACATACAAAGTGGGTTTGATTGATCCTCCTTTCAAGGGTCATTAGTTTATCTTAGCTGCTACTTACTAATTTTTTAAATGGGCGAAGGTTATTCAGCTTAGAGAGGTTACAGCTTAGCATGTGCTACAATTGTTCAGGAACCATATCGTATATAGGTTCGGAGTGCCTTGAAAAATTCTATTTTATATTGATATAACATTCAAGAGCACCGATATCAATAACTTTACCTAGAGACATAACATAGAATGGAGATATTCTACCATCAACTACCCGAGGTCAAACGGCTAAGCAAAAGCCTTTAACAAAACTCTCATCCAAATACTAAAGAAGACACTCAACAACAATAAGCGATAGTGGCATGAGCAATTAGTTGAAGCCTTGTGAGCCTACTGCACCACATATAAAACTCCAATTCAGCCTACTCCTTTCTCCTTAGTGTATGGGTTTGAAGTCATTCTACCATTAGAAGTCCAACTCCCATCACTAAGGATAGTTGTGGGTAGCAAGCTCACAAAAGAACAGAATGCCAAGTTGCGGTTAGAAGAGCTTGAAGGTTTAGAAAGAGATTCCTACTAATATGCCAAAATCTTGAGTTGTATAAAGTTAAAATGACTCAAGCTCACAACAAGTTGGTCCTCTTAGAGCTTTTCAAGTAGGAGAGCTTATTTTAGTTCTAAGGAGACCAATTGTTGCCCGTCATAAGATGGGAGGAAAGTTTGAACCCACTTGGGAAGGCCCTTTCGCCATAGAGAAGGCCTACTAAGGAGGATCTTATCAACTTATTAATCATAAGGGAAAGGGCCCAATGCTTCTAATCAATGGGCTATACTTTAAGAAATATTATAAATAATGTTTGAAAATAGTTATCATCAATGAAAATTCTATTTTGAATTCAATCTCTTCCATGTTAAAAGTATTCTTGTTTGTGAATCTGCCAAGATGTGTTTAGGGTAGGTGTATGAAACTTGAGCGGTGTCATATCCTTCATTGACACAACATAGAGATAAACTACACATAAATATATAAAGCAAACACATATCTTTTGTCTCAGGCTACTCTGAGTTGAGATAACACCCCATCGACACTCATTCGATTTCTCTGGGTGACATGCTACCCTGCTAGTGGGTCACCTTAGTGGTCTTCTTGCTTTGGAGGATGTAATTCAGCTACACTTTCCTTCCTTACTTGGCCACGGTAGACCAATAAGTGCCTTGTTAGTTTGGTAGGCCTTACTGAGTGGCCGGTAAGCTACCTCATGTTAGCTTCATTTAAGAGGATGTGAGTATGTCATCCTTTTTTCTTAAATTAGCCTTCATGCACTGACTAGTTCAAGTATATTTAAGGTTTAGGATAAGTCCCCTAGCGGCTCCTTCCCTCCTAAATGCTTCAAGTCTAGGTCTAGTCCTTCCTCAGGGCTCCCTGCTTACTAGTCGCTCTAGGTTAGATAGCATCTATCCAACCGATGAAATATTATTCCTATGATTAGTTCTGCTTAGAAAGTTGTAAGCCTACATGCTTTTTTTCCAGATTGATTGTTGCACATCGACAGGCACCTTTAGGTTGGTTGGTTCTCATTATGCTGATGGATACAACACTCATTATGATGGATACATGTTAGGTTGGTTAGTTCTCGTACCTTAGGATACACCACTCATGGCAGATGTAAGTCTGCTATGCTTTCTCCTTGAGTTGGCCCGTACACCTATAGGCTTTCTTTTACGAGCTCAAGATAACACCCCCCTCCCTATGGGCACTATATTTGGATCACATCCTTTGCGAGCCCATTTAGACACTACTTGGTTTACTATTAGATTCAATAGTTCCCCTTTCCTAGTAACCACCTCTATGGTTGGAGAATCCATCTTGTGGATGTGCAGATTCTTCTTTGGTCCAGTAAATCTGAGATAGGTCAAGGTCAACATTGCCTCTTCTCAGTGTGGTCCATCACACACCAACATGGTCAATGCAAACTTAAAAACAAAATATATATTCACTTGTGGATTAGGAGGACACCCCTAGTAGTACCTTATCCTATGTAGGTATCCTATCTTTAGGGTAGTGTTAGCAAAACTCCCTATAGGAATCACCTGACTACTCTTGACTTGATATAAGTCCTCGTCATCATTCACTCAATAGTTTCCTAAGTTAGGTTCAATTTATTGCACTACCAATAGGTCACCCCAGTGGTTGTTCCCTACTTTAGAAGATGTAAGCCTATTATGCCTTCTTCTTAGCACTGCTAGCTCTAACCCATGACCAGTAGACTATCTCTTTGGATTTGTAAATCTGAGATAGGACAAGCCTGATGTAGCCCCTTCTTAGTGGGTCCATCACACACTGACATGGTCCATAAATTAAATCTATCAAATTTGACTGAGCTCACATCCCTAGTGAATATGCCCTCAATTTGAAATCAAACTAAACCAAACAAAGCATATCAAATCACATGAAATTAAGATAAAATTGATCCTAACTACTTTTTAGTTGACATAAGTCCCTAATGACATTAACTCAATAGTTTCCCTTGGTCAGGTTTGATTTGTTGTGCATCCAATAGGTCACCCAGTGGTTGTTCCTTGCTTTGGAAGATGTAAGTCTGCTATACCTTCTTCCTAGCACAGTCATTACACATCGAAAGGCAACCCCTTAGGTTGGTTAGCTCTACCCCAGTAGTCTATCCCTTTAGATTTGTAAACTTAAGGTAGGTCAAGGCTGATTTAACTCCTTCTTAGTAGGTCCATTGCACACCAACAAGGTCCATATATAACTCAGATTAAATTAAACCCAATCTGATTTTCCCTAGTGAGTTAAATCACACCCTTTTTTCTAGTGAGCCCCAAATCATATATAAACATGTCAAGCAAAAAATCAAATTCAAATCCAACCTCTCTAGTGGAACCAAATTCAACTAACTCCCCCAATAGAGTATAAATCAAAGAAATACAGCGAAACTATTATCTCCAGTGGATACATCCCTAAACAAATCTATGAAATCAAACTCAAATCCTAATCCCCAATAGATAGCCCAATCCTGCTTCCTTAGAGGATGGTTCATATACCTGATCCCTGGCAGACTCAAGCCCATATATCTAGCAGATATGCCTCCACATCAATAAAAACAAAATAAATTAAAGTCAATTCAATCTTAATCCCTGGTGGATTATAGATTCTTATCTCTAATCGTCTTTCCATAAATCATATAATCAAATCAAATTCAAACATTATCACTATTTCTCTTTCTACCGATATAGACCCCCCTCTGTCATGTCAATGCATGTGTGATCCCTAACGGATCTCCCTTCATGTCCTTGACATGGAATTCTCATCAAATCTTATTTCTTCTCTCATGCACAACTTTAATACTTCAACCAAAAGCCTAATAATGTATTTGTTTAAATTACATCATTTTAACATTGTAATCAACATTTTATAATTTGTGATGGTGCAAGCTCAAACTAATTATATAATATCGTGCAAAACATATTACATTATGAATTAACACACTAATATTCTATTATAATATATGATGTTATATTATAATTTACTATAATATAATATATTATCTAGCATTATACCTTATTAGAATCACTTGAAAGGAACAAATAATAAAATTTGCTCAAAAAAAGAATAATGATCATTTTAGATGTAAAATTATAAATTTTTTTTTAGAAATGGTACAAAATAGCATAATTTTTGTGTTGCTTCTTGGTGTGTGCCATGAATTTTGCCAAATTCTTCCATCTCAAACTTCAAATTAACATTTTTGTGAGTTTTAACCCAATATAATATAACAAAGTAAAACATACTAAAATGTATGATAACATTTATAGTACACCACCACATTCATATATATATATATATATATATATATATATATATATATATATATATATATATATATATATTATATGTGTGTGTGTGTGTGTGATTATGTGTGTATTATTATTATGTGTGAAGTTATATTATTATGCACATTATATTTTCATATCCTTTCATATAATATATTAACTTACATTGCACCTTAAAATGAATCACTTTAAGCAAAAAAATTATAAAATTTGGTTGAAAAATGAACATTTATTTTGGATGCAAAATTCCATTCTTTTGATTAAATGACCACACACCCCAATGATGTTCCCTAAAGCTTACCTTAAATTTGGCCAAATCCATCATCTCATATAAATCATTTTTATGAATTATACCAGTACAAACTCTACTACACCATACTATAACAAATTAAAAAATGCTAAACAATAAGTAGTAATACACAATAGTATGCTATAATGCATGATGCTACACTATGTTATGTCATCCAATATTATAGCACACTATAACATATTATATTGTACAATAATTTATATCACATCACAAGGGATTTCTTAAGATAAAAACTCATAAAATTAGTCTAAATAATAATAATCTATATATTTTAGTCGTATCACTTACATATTTTAAATTGAACAATATATTATGATGCCATGCTCTACCGATTATGAATTTGGCCAAATTCCACCATTTTGAAGTCTAAATCAACATTTTTATAAATAATGCTATAGTAGACTTGACTGCATGATTATAAAATGCTAAAAGAAATTAAAATTTGTAAAATAATATATTATGATGTATGATGCTATACTATGCTATAACATATAATATTTATTTTGAACAAAAAATCTTACTTTTTAGACTACAAGTGCTTTAGCACACCTTTGGTACTACAACCTAATTCCCACTTCATATTTAATGAATTTCATCTTCTGATTTATTAAACTAATATTTTTATGATTTATATTAATATAGACTATAGGGCACAATACCATAATATACTAAAACATTTCAAAACATCTTATAACATCCAAAAATACATCACTACATGCTCAAATATATGATGCTACATTATACTTAATATATGGTATTATAATATTATTTAGGGTTAGGATATTCAAATCTAATAGTCAATGTCTCTTGAAGAAATTTTCTTTTCTACCATATTTGGGATTAGGTCGTTCTTTAGATATACTCCATATGACATCTTTATTCAAGGTTTAGGGTTTAGGGTTAGTTTTAGGGTTTAGGGTTAGTTTAAGGTTTAGGGTTTAGGGTTTGGGGTTTAGGGTTTAGGGTTTAGGGTTGTAGGTTTTAGGGTTTAGGGTTTATAGTTTTAGGGGTTAATGCTTAGGGTTTAGGGATTAAGGTTTTAGGGTTTATGTTTTAGGGTTTAAAGTTTAGGGTTTAGGGTTTAGGGTTTAGGGTTTAGGGTTTAGTGTTTAGGGTTTAGGGTTTTAGGGTTTTAAGGTTTAGTTTAGGTTTTTTTTTAGAGAAATTAAGGTTCAACATTTCTTTTTTTCAATTTCATCAACCAAGTAACACCCCAAGTTTTTTAAGGCACAAGAGATGACATAGATTAAAAATAAGCACCAATAGAGCAAATCAAAAATGCTAGATAAGTTAATCCTTCTCTCTGAAAAGTTCCATAACAGCATCATTTCAACCACTCTTCAATTTTTCTAGTTCCCATCTAAACACACACGCCTCTAGTAGCAGGATCTGCTCATATCCCCTATCTCTCTCTCTACCACCAGACTATAACCTCCATCACTCCTCCCACCTCCATAAACACCACTACTCCAACCACAACCTCCATATCCATTAGCACGTCCAGATCCCCCACCACCACTATGATAACCATTGCCTTCGCCTTCACCTCCACCGCCAAATCAAGATTGAGCCTAGTTGACGGAGATGTTTCTGTCAAGGTTCTGCCCATTCTTATTGTTTATGGTTAGTTTAGGGTTTAAGGTTTAGTGTTAGTTTATGGATTATGATTTAGTATTTATGGTTTATGGTTGTAGGTATTAGGGTTTAGGGTTTAGTGTTTAGTTTAGGGCTTTAGGGTTAAGGGTTTAGGGCTTAGTATTTAAGGTTTAAGGTTTAGGATTTAGGGTTTAGAGTTTTGATTTAGGGTTTTACAATTTAGGGTTTTAGGTTTAGGGTTGTAGGTTTAAGGTTGTAGGTTTAGTATTGTGGTTTAGGGTTAGTTTTAGGGTTTACAGTTTAGGATTTAGGATTTATGGTTTAGGGGCTTTCTAAAAAAAATTAAAGTAAACTGGTAGGCTTAGGTTTATTTAGTTTATTTTTTGTTTATTTGAGTATATTTTATTTTATTTTTTTTATTTAGGTTTATTTTTTATTTTATTTAGTTTAGTTTACTTATTTAAGTTTTATTTATATTAGTTTAGGTTTTTATTTTATTTTATTTTTTAGGTTTAGTTTTATTTTTTGTTGAGTTTTTTTTTAATTTTATTTTTTAAGTTTATTTTCATTTTTTATTTTTATGCTTAGGTTTAATTTTTACTTTCTTGTTTAGGGTTTAGGTTTTAGGTTTTTATTTTAGGTTTATTTTAGGTTTTATATTTTAGTTTAGGTTTAGGTTTTTTTATTTTAGGTTTAGGTTTAGATTTTATTTATTTTAGTTTAGTTTATTTTAGTTTAGGTTTAGGTTTATTTTATTTTGGTTATTTTATTTTTATTTTAGGTTTAGTTTTTATTATTTAGTGTTTAAGTTTTGCTATTTTTTATTTTTTAATTTTGTTTTTAGCTTTTTTTAGGTTTAGGTTTTTATTTAGCTTTTATTTTATCTTAATTTAGGTTAATTTTATTTTTAGTTTTTATTTTATTTAGGTTTTTTATTCTTAAATTTATTTTATTCTTCTGTTTAGTTTAGGTTTTTATTTATTTTATTTTTGTTTATTTTTTATTTTTGTTTTATTTTATTTATTTATGTTATTTAGAGTTAGGTAATTTTTTTATTTTTTATTTTATTTTATCTAGTTTATGTTTAGGTCCTTAGATTTTTAGGGTTTATAGTTGAGGGTTTAGGGTTTTAGGGTTTAGGGTTTAGGGTTAGGGTTTAGATTTTTAGGTTTAGATTTTTGTGTTCAGGCTTTAGGGTTTAGAGTTTTGAGGGTTTAGGGTTTAGGGTTAAGGGTTCAATGTTAACAGGTTTAGGGCTTTAGGGTTTAGTTTTGATTTTAGGTTTTGGTTTAGGTTTAGGTTTAGGGTTTAGGGTATAGAGTTTAGGGTTTAGGTTTAGTTAGGTTAAGGTTTAGATGAGTTAGGTTTAAGTTTAGGTTTAGGTTTAGTTTGTGTTTTAGGGTTTAAGTTTGAGTTTATTTAAATTTAGGTTTGATTTTTTTATTTTTATCCTTAGGTTTAAGTTTTAATTTTATTTTTTTTAGGTTTAGGATTGAGATTTTTATTTTAGGTTTTTTTTTTAGGTTTTATTTTCTAGTTTAGGTTTATGTTTACTTTTAGTTAAATTTATTTTATTTACTTTAGGTTTCAGTTTAAGTTTAGTTTATTTTAGGTTTAGGTGTACATTTATTTATTTTAGTTTAGTTTATCTTTTAGGTTTAGGTTTATTTTATTTTGTTTATTTTTTCATTTTAGGTTTAGATTTTTTTTTTAGTTTAGGGTTTAGGATTAATTTTTATTTACTTTTAGGTTTATTTTTTTAGGTTTATGTTATTATTTAGTTTTTTAATTTATTTTATTTTAGGTTTATGTTATTTTTATTTTACATTTAGTTTTAATTTTATTAACATTTTTTATTCTTAATTTTATGTTATTTTTTATTTATTTTAGGTTTCTCTTTGTTTTATTTTAGTTTGTTTTTATTTTTTATTTTATTTTATTTTATTTTATTTTTAGGTTTAGGTTTTGTTTTAGGTTTTTATTTTATTTTATTTTATTATTTTATCTAGTTTAGGTTTTTTATATATATATTATTTTTAGGTTTTATTTAGTTTAGATTTAGTTTTTTTTAGGATTTTAGGGTTTAAGGCATAAAGTTTAGAGTCTAAGTTTAGGGTTTAGGTTAGGGTTTTAGAGTTTAGGGTTTAGGTTAGTTTATTATTTATGCTTTAGGTTTAAGGTTAACAGTGTTTAGGTTTCTTTAGTTTAGGGTTTAGTTTAGTTTAGGTTTAGGTAAGTTTAGGTTTAGTTTAGGGTTAGGTTAGTGTTTAGAGTTTAGGGTTTATAGTTTTAGTTAGATTTAAGGTATTGGTTTATGGTTATGGTTAGTTTAGTTTAGTTTATTAGGTTTAAGTTTTAGATTAGGGTTTAGGGTTTTGGTTTTAATAGAGAATAAATTCATATTCAACATTTCTTCTTTTCAATTTCATAGTAACACACTAAGTTTTCTAAGACATAAGTACATAGATGAGAAATGAGCATGTAAAGCAAAACCCACAGATAACTTGAATATCTCCATTATAAAGGCACAATTCCATAAGCAAATATCGATTCTTCAATTTCTAGTTCCATCTAAACCACCCATTCTTAGTTGTGGGATTACATCATTTATCTCTTCTATGGTTAACCTCATAACTCTTAGCCTCCATAACTACCATGCTTTGACCAACCATATAGCTCAGATCCCCCACCACCACTTTTAATTTTGCCTTCACCTCCGGTTTAGATCTAGGAGTTTGACGGTGACATTCTAGTCAAGGTTATGCCCATTCTTAGGGTTTAAGTTTATGTTTATTAGGTTTTAGGGTTTAGGTTTATTTTCTAATTTATTTAGATGCTTTAGGTTTAGGTTTAGGGTTTATGGTTTAGGGTTTAGGGTTAGGGTTTAGGGTGTAGCATTTAGGGTTTAGGGTTTAAGGTTTACGATTTAGGGTTTTAAGGTTTAGGGTTTAAGATTGGGGTTTAGTATTTAGGTTTAGGTTTTAGGGTTTAGGGTTTAGGGTTGTAGGTTTAGGGTCTAGGGTTTAGAGTTACTTTTAGGGTTTAGGTTTAAGGTTTAAGTTTTATGGTTTAGGGTTTAGTTTTTTAAAAAAAAAAATAAATAAACCACTAAGTTTAGGCTTATTTAATTTATTGCTTATTTATTTTAGTTTATTTTTTTATTCTTATTTAGGTTTATTTTTTATCTTTATTTTGTTTAGTTTATTTATTTTAGGTTTATTTATTTTAATGTAAGTTTCTTATTTTAGTTTACTTTTTAAGTTTAAGTTTAGGTTTATTTTTTGGTTTATTTTTAGGTTTATGTTTTATTTTTTATATTTAGGTTTAGGTTTAGGATTTTATTTTATTTTTTTAAGTTTAGGTTTTTATTTTATTTTTTTAGGTTTAGGTTTTAGGTTTTTATTTTAGGTTTATTTTTAGGTTTTATTTTTTAGTTTAAAATTTAATTTATTTTTAGTTTATTTTATTTTATTTAGGATTTAGGTTTAGGTTTAGCTTTAGGTTTAGTTTATTTTAGGTTCAAGTTTAGGTTTTATTTATTTTTAGTTTAGTTTATTTTAGTTTAGGTTTAGGTTTATTATATTTTTATTTTAGGATTAGATTTTTTTTTTAGTTTAGAATTGAGGTTTTAATTATTTATTTATTTTTAGGTTTATTTTTTTGGTTTAGGTTTTTATTTAGTTTTAAATTTATTTTATTTTAGGTTTATTTTATTTTTCTTTGTTTAGGTTTTACTTTATTTAGGTTTTTATTTTTAGTTTAGTTTAGGTTTTGATTTATTTTATTAGTTTAGTTTTATTTTATTTTATTTTCTTTTAGGTTTAGGTTTTAGGTTTTAGTTTTTTTATTTCATTTATTTTCTTATTTTATTTTGGTTTTGGGTTTTATTTATTTTATTTTAGGTTTTTAGTTTAGGTTTAGGTTTTCAACTTTTTGGGGTTTAGAGTTTGGGTTTAGGTTTAAGTTTTAGGTTTAGGTTTGGGGTTTAGGATTTAGGGTTAAGGGTTTAGCATTTAGGTTTTAGTGTTTAAGGTTTTAGAGTTTAAGGTTTAGGGTTTAGGGTTTTTAAAGTTTAGAGTTTAGAGTTTAGGTTTTGCATCTAGTGTTGAGGTTTTAGTTTAGGGTTTAGGGTTAGGTTCTCACCCATCAACCATTCTCTCAGTAGCGGATCCACCAATCCTGATCTCTGCTCATTATGTAACCTCAATCACTCCTCTTCCTCCATAACCACCACTTCTCACCACCACCGCCATATCCAAGACCTCCAGATCCCCATCACCACATGATAATAGCTTTCACCTTTCCTCCAGTATCTAGAGCTTGTTTGACAATGATGTTCTTGACATCAAGGTTCTGCCCATTCTTAGGGTTTAAGTTTATTAGGTTTTAGGTTTTAGGTTTATTTTTTAATTTATTTAGATTCTTTAGGTTTAGGTTTAGGGTTTATGGTTTAGGGTTTAGGGTTAGGGTTTAGGGTGTAGGGTTTAGGGTTTAGGGTTTAAGGTTTATGATTTAGGGTTTTAGGGTTTATGCATTTAGGGTTTAGGGTTTAGGATTAGGGTTTAGTATTTAGGTTTTGGTTTTAGGGTTTAGGGTTTAGGGTTGTAGGTTTATGGTCTAGGGTTTAGAGTTAGTTTTAGGATTTAGGGTTTAAGGTTTAAGTTTAGGGTTTAGGGTTTAGGGTTTAGTTTTTTTAAAAAGAAAAATTAAATAAACCAGTAGGTTTAGGCTTATTTAATTTATTGTTTTTTTATTTTAGTTTATTTTATTTTTATCCTTATTTAGGTTTATCCTTTATTTTTATTTAGTTTAGTTTATTTATTTTAGGTTTATTTATTTTAGTGTAGGTTTCTTATTTTAGTTTATTTTTTAGGTTTAAGTTTAGGTTTATTTTTTGGTTTAATTTTAGGCTTATATTTTATTTTTTATTTTTAGGTTTAGGTTTAGGTTTTTATTTTATATTTTTAAGTTTAGGTTTTTATTTTATTTTTTTAGGTTTAGGTTTTTGTTTTTTTTAGGTTTATTTGTAGGTTTTATTTTTTAGTTTAAAATTTAATTTATTTTTAGTTTATTTTATTTTATTTAGGATTTATGTTTAGGTTAAGGTTTAGGTTTAGTTTATTTTAGGTTCAGGTTTAGGTTTTATTTATGTTTAGTTTAGTTTATTTTAGTTTAGGTTTAGGTTTAGATTTTTTTATTTTAGGTTTAGATTTTTTTTAGTTTAGGATTTAGGTTTTATTTATTTATTTATTTTTAGGTTTATTTTTTTGGTTTAGGTTTTTATTTAGTTTTAAATTTATTTTATTTTAGGTTTATTTTATTTTTCTTAGGTTTAGTTTTTATTTTATTTAGGTTTTTATTATTTAGTTTAGCCTAGGTTTTGATTTATTTTATTTTTGTTTAGTTTTTATTTTTATTTTATTTTCTTTTTAGGTTTAATTTTAGGTTTTAGTTTTGGTATTTATTTCATTTTATTTTATTATTTTATTTTATTTTGGGTTATTTATTTATTTTATTTTTAGGTTTTTTATTTAGTTTAGGTTTAGGTTTTAGCTTTTAGGGTTTAGAGTTTAGGGTTTAGGGTTGTTGGTTTAAGATTTAAGGTTTAGGGTTTGGGGTTTAGGATTTAGGGTTAAGGTTTAGCATTTAGGTTTAGTGTTTAAGGTTTTAGAATTTAGGTTTTAGTGTTGAGGTTTTAGTTTGGGGTTTTGGGGTTAGGTTCTAGTACCCATAACCACCCTTCTCTCAGTAGCAGGATCCCATCATATCCCTGATCTCTCCCTCCGCCGCCACTATGGTTGTAACCTCAATCGCTCCTCTTGCCTCCATAACCACCACTTCTCTGACCACCACCGCCATATCCACTAGCACCTCCAGATCCCCCATTACCACTACGATAACTGCCTCTTCCACCTTTGCCTCCATCGTCAGATCTAGACTGAGCCTGTTTGATGGTGATGTTCTTATCATCAAGGTTCTGCCCATTAGGGTTTAGGTTTATTAGGTTTTAGGGTTTAGGTTTATTCTTTAATTTATTTAGTTACTTTAGGTCTAGGTTTAGGGTTTGGGTTTAGGGTTTAGGGCTTAGGTTTAGCTTTAGGATTTAGGGTTTTAGGGTTTATTCTTTTAGGGTTTAGGGTTTAAGGTTTGAGTATAAGGTTTTGGGTTTTAGGGTTTAGGGTTTACGGTTTAGGTTTAGTGTTTAGGCTTTAGGGTTTAGGATTTTGAGGATTTACAATTTAGGGTTTAGGGTTTAGGGTTTAAGGTTAGTTTAGGGTTTAAGGTTAAGTTTAGGATTTAGGGTTTATGGTTGTAGGTTTATAGTTTAGGGTTTGGAGTTTAGGGTTTAGGGTTTAGGGTTTAGTATTTAGAGTTTAGAGTTTTAGGGTTTATGCTTTTAGCGCTTAGGGTTTAGGGTTTCGGGTTAGTGTTTAGGGTTTAGGGTGGTTTTTTAGGTTTTAGGGTTTAGGTTTAGGTCAGGTTAGTTTTAGTTTAGGGTTTGGGTTTTGGGTTTTTTAACAGAAATTGATTCAACATTTCTTCTTTTCAATTTCATCAACCAAGTAACACACCAAGTTTTCTAAGAGACAAGCAACGACAAAGATAAAAATTGAGCATGCATACAGCTAATCAAAAACCCTAGATTACTAGAACCGTCTCTATTATAAAGATGCAGTTCCATAAGCAGTAGATCGGATCGACAGTTCTTTAGTTTCTCCAGTTGCCATCATAACCAATGCGGTCTCCAGAGTAGCGGGATCCCCTATCATATCCTTGATCTCTCCCTCCACCACCACCACGATTGTAACCTTCGACGCTCCTCCCATCTTCATAACCACCACTACTCCATCAATAACCTCCATATCCACCAGACCTCAGATCCCCCCACCTTATGATAATATTTATTTTAGCCAAATCAAGACTCCTATGATGGTGGTGTTCATCAAGATTTTTATTCTTAGGTTAGGGTTTAGGTTTTAGGTTTAGATTTATTTTTAAATTTATTTCATTATTTATGTTTAGGTTTAGGTTTGGGGTTTGGGGTTTTGGGTTAGGGTTTAGGTTTTAGGTTTAGGGAGAAGGGTTTAAGGCTTAGGGTTTAGGGTTTAGGGTTTTAGGGTTTATGCTTTTAGGGTTTAGGGTGTAGTATTAGGGTTTTTGGTTTAGGATTTAAGGTTTTGGGTTTTGGGTTTAGGGTTGTAGGTTAGTTTAGGGTTTAGGAATTTTTTTAATTAAGTAAAATAAAAGTTTATTTGTTTATTTTTTATTTATTTTAGTTTATTTTATTTTAAATTTTTATTTGGGTTTAATTTTCTTTTTATTTAGTTTAGTTTGTTGATTTTAGGTTTATTTATTTTAGTTTAGGTTTTTTATTTTAGTTTAGTTTTTAGGTTTAGGTTTATTTTTTAGTTTAGTTTTATTTTTATTTGGGGTATAGGTTTAGGTTTATGTTTAGTTTATTTTAGGATTAGGTTTAGGTTTTATTATTTTTTTAGTTTACTTTTATTTAAGTTTAGGTTTATTTTATTTATTTTTTTTATTTAGGTTAAGGCTTTTTTAATTTAGGATTTATATTTTTTTATTTATTTTTAGGTTTTATTTTTATGTTTATTTCTTAGGTTTAAGTTTTTATTTAGTTTTTATTTAATTTTATTTTATGTTTATTTTCTTTATTTTTATTTTATTTAGGTTTATTATTTTTCACTATAGTTTTTGTTTTTATTTATTTTGTTTTAGTTTAGTTTCTATTTTTTATTTTATTTTATTTTTTTAGGTTTAGGTTTAGGTTTTTATTTTATTTTATTTTATTATTTTATTTTGGTTTAGGTTTTTTTATTTAATTTATATTATTTTAGGTCTTATTTAGTTCATAATTATGTTTTAGATTTTTAGGGTTTAGGGTTTAGGGTTAGTTGAGTTTAGGTTAGGGTTTGGGTTTAGGGTTTAGGTTTAGGGTTTAGTTTAGGATTTAGGTTTTAGGGTTTATGCTTTTTTTAGGGTTTAGGGTTAGGTTTAGGGTTAGGGTGGTTTTAGGGTTTAGGGTTTTAGGTTTAAGGCTAAGTTTAGTTTTGGTTTTTAGGGTTTTGGTTTTTAACACAAAATAAATTATGCAACATTTCTTCTTTTGATTGCATCAAGTAACCCTATTTTCTAAGAGATATGTGACAACAAAGTTAAAAATTGAGGACACATAGAGCCAATCAAAAACCCTAGATTACTAGAACCGTCTCTATTATAAAGAACAGTTTAGCATTGGGTGGATCCATTCTGTTTCTCCAGTTCCCATCATAACCAATGCGGCCTGAATAGTAGGATCCACCGTCATCCTTGATCTCTCCCTCCACCACCTGGTTGTAACCTTAGCTTCTTTCATAACCATACTCCACCACAACTTCCATATCCACCTCCTCAGGTCCGACCATGCGATGCTTGTCATGTTGCCTCAGGATCTAGATCAGACCGTTGATGGTGATGTTCTGTCGTTAGGTTTATTCTTAGGTATGGTTTATATTTTAATTTATTTCATTACTTTATGTTTAGTTTTAGGGTTTGGGGTTTAGGTTTAGGGTTTAGGTTTAGGGTGAAGGGTTTAGGGCTTGGGTTTTGGGTTTTAAGGCTTATGCTTTTAGGGTTTAGTGTTTAGGATTAGAGTTTAGGGTTTAGGTTTGTGTTTTGGGTTTTGATTTAGGGTTATAGGTTAGGGTTTAGGGTTTAGGGTTTAGGGTTTAGGATTTAGGGTTTAGGGTTTTTTTTAGAAAAATAAGAAAATCAGTAGGTTTAGGTTTATTTAGTTTATTTTTTATTATTTTAGTTTATTATATTTTTTATTTTTTTTTTAGCCTATTTTCTTTTATTTAGTTTGTTTATTTTAGGTTTATTTTAGTTTAGGTTTTTTATTTTAGTTTATTTTTTAGGTTTAGGTTTAGCTTTAGGTTTATGTTTTAGTTGAGTTTTTTTTTGGTTTATGTCTTATTTTTTATTTTTAGGTTTAGGTTTAGGTTTTTATTTTATTTTTTTAGGTTTAGGTTTTAAGTTTTTATATTTAAATTCTTTTTCAGTTTTATTTTTTAGTTTAGGTTTATGATTATTTTTAGTTTATTTCATTTTATTTAGTTTATTTTAGGTTTAGGTTTAGGTTTAGTTTATTTTAGGTTCAGGTTCAGGTTTTATTTATTTTAGTTTAGGTTTAGGTTTATTTATTTTTTGTTTATTTTATTTTAATTTAGGTTTAGGTTTTTTTCTAGTTTAGGGTTTAGGTTTTATTTTTTATGTTTTATTAGGTTTTATTTTTAGGTTTATTTTATTAGGATTAGGTTATTATTTAATTTTTATTTTATTTTATTTTTGGTCTATTTTATTATTAATTTACATTTAGTTTTTATTTTATTATGGTTTTATTCTTGATTTTTATTTTTTAGTTTAGTTTAGGCTTTTCTTTTTTTATTTTTTAGTTTATTTTATTTTTTTATTTATTTTATTTTTTAGGTTTAGGTTTAGGTTTTACTTTAAGTTTTATTTTATTTTATTTATTTTAGGTTTAGGTTTATTTATTTATTTTATTTTAAGTTTTATTTGGTTTGGTTTTTTTAGTTTTAGGTTTTTTGGGTTTATGGTTTAAGGTTTAGGGTTTAGGGTTGGGTTTTATGGTTAAGGTTTAGGGTTTTTTTTTAGTTAGGTTTAGTTTAGGTTTAGGGTTGGTTTTAGGTTTTAGGTTTAGTTTAGGTTTAGGTTGGTTTTATGGTTTAATTAGGGTTTAGTTTAGGGTTTAGCTTTAGGTTTAAGTTTTAGGTTTAGGTTTTATGGTTTAGGGTTAGTTTAAGGTTTAAGGTTTATGGTTTCATAGTTAGGGTTAGGGGTTTAGGGTTAGTTTAGAATTTAAGTTAGGGTTTAGGGTTATTTAGGATTAGGATTAGGGTTATTAGGGTTTAGTTTAGGTTAGTTTTAGGGTTGAGATTTTAAAATTTATGTTTTTATTTTATTTTATTTTTTTTATTTTAGTTTAGTTTAGTATATTTATTATAGGTTTATTTATTTTAGTTTAGGTTTTAATTTTAGTTTATTTTAGGTTGAGGTTTATTTTTTTTTTAGTTTTAGTTTATTTATGTTTTATTTAGAGGTTTTATTTTTTATTTTTTTAGGTTTAGGTTTTGGTTTTTTATTTTTTTTTATGTTTAGGTTTAGGTTTTATTTTTTGGTTTATTTTAGCTATTATTTTAGTTTAGGTTTAGGTTTAGTTTATGTTAGGTTTAGGTTTAGGTTTTATTTATTTTAGTTTAGTTTATTTTAATTTAGGTTTCGCTTTATTTTATCATTAGTTTAAGTTTAAGTTTTTTATTTTAGTTTTGGGTTTAGGTTTTATTTTGATTTTTATTATTTGGTTTTATTTTTGATTTATTTTAGGTTTAAATTTTTTATTTAGTTTTTATTTTATTTTAATTTTATTTTATTTTTATTTTAAGTTTAGTTTTTTATTTTATTTAGCTTTTTAATATTTTAGTTTAGTTTAGGTTTTTATTTATTTTATTTTAGTTTAGTTTTATTTCTTATTTTATTTTCTATTTAGGTTTAGGTTTAGGTTTAGGTTTTAGTTTATGTTTTTTTTATTTTATTTTTTTTTATTTTATTTTGGTTTAGGTTTTTATTTATTTTATTTTAGGTTTATTTAGTTTAGGTTTTGGTTTTAGGATTTAGGGTTTGGGGTTTAGGGTTTAGGGTTTAGGTTTAGTTTAGGTTTAGGGTTTGGGTTTTGGTTTTAGAGTTTAGGTTTAAGGTTTAGTTTTAGGGTTTAGATTTAAGGTTTAGGGTTTAAGGTTTAGTTAGGGTTTAGGTTTTAGGTTTTATGTTTAGGGTTCAAGTTTTAGTTTAGGGTTTTGGTTTTTTTAACAAAGAACAAATTTTAACATTTTTTTCTTTTTTATTTTATAAGAGACACCAAGTTTTCTACACAAGTGCCAACATAGATCAAAATGAGCACCCATAGAGATTAGAAAACTAGATAAGTAGAACCATCTTTTATAAAGACACTATTTCATAAGCAATTTGAATTGGTGGTTCTTGATTTTCTAGTTCGAACCTAGCCTCTCAGTAGTGAGCTTTACCATCATATCTCGATCTCTTTATGGCTTGTCTTAGTCATTCTCGCCTCCATAAACCATTGCTTTCCACCTTATCCCAGCACCTCTCCCCACCACCCTTGTGATAGCTTTGTCTCTGCTTACCACCAGGACTTATTGATGGTGATGTTCCTGCCGTCAAGGTTTTGCAAATTCTTAGGGTTTAAGTTTAGGTTTAGGTTTATTAGGTTTTAGGATTTAGGTTTATTTTTTAATTTATTTAGTTTCTTTAGGTTTAGGTTTAGGGTTTCGAGTTTAGGGTTTAGGGTTAAGGTTTAAGGTTTAGGGTTTAGGGTTTTAGGGTTTATTCTTTTAGGGTTTAGGATTTAGGGTTAGGGTTTAGAATTTACGATTTAGGGTTATTTAGGGTTTAGGTTTAGGGTTTAGGGTTGTAGGTTTAGGATTTAGGGTTTATGTTTTTTTATTTATTTTAGTATATATTATTTTTTACTTTTATGTAGATCTATTTTTTTAAATTTATTTTAGTTTATTTATTTTAGGTTTATTTATTTTAGTTTATTTTTATGTTTAGGTTTAGGTTTAGGTTTAATTTTAGTTGAGTTTATTTTTATTTTATTTTTATTTTTAGGTTTAGGTTTAAGTTTTTTTTATTTTTTTAGGTTTAGGTTTAGGTTTTCATTTCAATTTTTTTAAGTTTTATATTTTAGTTTAGGGTTAGGTTATTTTTAGTTAATTTTATTTTATTTAGTTTAGTATTATGTTTAGGTTTAGTTTATTTTAGGATTAGGTTTAGGTTTATTAATTTTAGTTTATTTTATTTTTTAGTTTAGAGGTTTATTTTATTTTGTTTTTCTTTCTTTTTTTAGGTTTAGGGTATTTTTTTTAATTTATGGTTTAGGTTTTATTTTTTATTTATTTTTAGTTTTATTTTAAGGTTTATGTTTTAGGTTTATGTTTTTATTTAGATTTAATTTTATTTTATTTTAGTTTTATTTTATTTTTATTTTTTCTTTAGTTTTTATTTTATTTAGGTTTTAATTCTTAGGTTTATTTTATTTTTAATTTTTATTTAAGTTTTATTTATTTAATTTTGTTTATTTTATTTATTTATTTTATTTTATTTTTAGGTTTAAGTTTTAGTTTAGGTTTTATTTTATTTTATTATTTTATTTTATTTAGGTTTAGGTTTTATTTTTTTTAGGTTTTGGTTTTTTTATTTTGGTTTTGTTTAGGGTTTAGCATTTAGGGTTTAGTATTTAGTGTTTAGGGTTTAGGGTTATAGGATTTAGGGTTTTAGGGTTCGATTTTGGGTTAGGGTTTAGGCTTTAGTTTTAATTTAGGGTTTATTATTTAGTCTTTAGAGTTTATGGTTTTAGGGTTTAAGGTTTTAGAGTTTAGGTTAGTTTTGATTTAGAGGGTTTAGGGTTTTTAAGGTTTAGGGTTAATTTAGGGATTAGGGTTTAGGGTTTAGTTTATTGGGTTTGGGATTATATGGTTAGAGTTTAGGGTTTAGGGTTTATAATTTAGGGTTTAGGGTTTACAGTTTAAGGTTTAGGGTTTATAGTTTAGGGTTAGTTTAGGGTTTAGGGTTTTATTTTTTGAAACCCATGAAGAGGTATTTTATTTAACAAGATTTGGGTTAAAGGGATAAACTATTTATCAACTGAGTAAATCCCCATCTAAATACATCAAAGCAAGAAGGTTAAATCAATCAAAAGATACAAATAGATTAACATAAAAAGCCAAAGGAAGACTAGAATGCTTTGCATTGAGAATGCATGACACTATGGAACCTGGAGGACAAGAGATGCACGCATGTAAGAAAGAAATTAAATTAAGGTTACAAACATAATGATAACTGATAATATGAATGATAGTAAAATTGTGATAGAGGCTCAAGCTCAGCCACACCAAGTTAGGATGCTATATTGCATCCAAACTTATAGGGTTACATCACAAGAGCTACTACCAAACCAAAGGGTGAAATCATTTCATAACCAATAAACCTGTGAGAAGATAGCAGGATTGTTGAAAGTTTGTGGGCTTTATTAACCTAAACAAAACTATATATAATATAGAGAGGAAATTGTAGGCGAAGATAAGGGTCCCATGGGAAAATTTATCATTATAGTCACCTTGACATGAGGATACTTATACATATGAAATAGGCAAGTATAAAACCATCCACAAGAAAATCAAAAGAGATTGAAATTTAAGCAAGTCGATGAGCCAATAAGTAACACCATCCCAAACATATGATATATATATGAATCTTTGGCCAAGGTAGTAAAGTCGGAAAATGAGACCAATCATAATAATGAATGCAAATGTGAACAAACCCCTTATTAATATACATATCAGTTTGGAAAAAGCAATTGTAAGGAAGGCGATAAAATACCAAAAAACAACACCAAATAAAGATAATTATTTTCAATAGCGTCTTTGGACAAAAATTGATAATCGGATCAAACAACCAAGATAGCAAGACAACGTTAGGTTTAGTACCCATTCAAAATAGACATTGCATTAGGAGATAGCGCTGAACCAAGATGGGAATAGAAATACCAGGTTAATGTAGATCAAAGCTTTAGAATGAAATAGAGACAAATAGAGGCAATCAGCAAAACATTTATAGGTTTATGGTTTAGGGTTTTTAAGGGTTTAGGGTTTAAGGTATAGGGTTTAGGGTTTAGGGTTTTAGGTTTTAGTTTAGGGTTTAGGTTTAAGGTTTATGGTTTAGGGTTTTAGGGTTTAACATTTAGGGTTTAGGTTTGTAGGTTTAAGGTTTATAGTTTCAATTTTAGGGTTAGTTTTAGGGTTTAGGGTTACAATTTTTATTTATTTTATTTTGTTTTTATTTTTCATAGTTAAGTAAATTGGTAGGTTTAGGTTTATTTAGTTTATTTTTATTTATTTTTATTTATTTTATTTTTAATTTTAATTTAAGTTTTTTTTGGTTTAGTTTATTTATTTTAGGTTTATTTATTTTAGTTTAGGTTTTGTATTTTAGTTTATTTTTTAGGTTTAGATATAGGTTTGATTTTTTTTTTTAGATTAGTTTTATTTTTATTTTATTTTTTTGTTGTAGGTTTTTTTTTTTTAATTTTTAAGTTTAGGTTTAGGTCTTTATTTTGTTTCTTTAGGTTTAGGTTTTAGGTATTTATTTTAGTTTTATTTTTAGGTTTTATTTTTTAGTTTAGGTTTAGGTATATTATTAGTTCATTTTAATTTATTTAGTTTAGGTTTAGCTTTAGATTTAGTTTATTTTAGGTTTAGTTTTAGATTTATTTGTTTTTGTTTAGTTTATTTTAGTTTAGGTTTAGGTTTATTTTATTTTTATTATAGGTTTAGGTTTATTTTTAGTTTATGGTTTAGGTTTTATTTTTTATTTATTTTTAGGTTTTATTTTTTGGTTTATTATTTAAGTTTAAGTATTTATTTAGTTTTTATTTTATATAATTTTAAGTTTATTTTATTTTTATTTTAGGTTTAGTTTTTATTTTATTTTGGTTTTTTATTTTTTAGTTTAATTTAGGTTTTTATTAATTATATTTTATTTTAGTTTTTATTTTTTATTTTTTTTCTTTTTATGTTTATGTTTAGGTTTAGCTTTTGGTTTATGTTTTAGTTTTTGTTTTTTTTTTATTTTATCTTTTTATTTTGTTTGGTTTAAGTTTTTTATTTATTTTATTTTTAAGTTTTATTTCAATTAGGTTTAGGTTTTTAGCTTTTTAGGGTTTAGGGTTTAGGGTTTAGCTTTTTTTGGGTTTAGTTTAGTTTTAGGTTTTAGGTTTAGGGTTCAGGTTTTAGTTTAGGATTTAGGAATTTTCATTTTTTTTAATAAAGAAAAAATTCAGATTCATGATTTCTTCTTTTCGATTTCATTAACCAAGTAACAAACCAAGTTTTCTAAGACACAAGCGACGAAATAAATAAAAAATGAGAATGGATAGAGCAAATTGAAAACCCTAGCTAACTAGAACCATCTCTAATGTAAAAACATAGTTCCATATGCAGTAAATTAGATTAGTCGTTCTTTAGTTTCTCCAGTTCCCATCAAAATCACCCCGCCTCTCAGGTGAGATCCCCATCACATCCACTCTCCCTTGGCCACCACCGGTATAACCTCCATCGCTTTTCCCACCCGCTCCAACCACTAACTCCATATCCACTAGCACCTCTAGATCCCCCACCTACTCTTGCAATGCTTTTGCCTCATGCCTCCACTTTGGATCTAGATTGACCCTAGTTAAAGGTGATGTTCTATTTTGTTTATTTTAGGTTTACATTTTTTTAGTTCGGGTTTAGGTTTTATTTTTTATTTATTTTTATGTTTATTTTCTTAGGTTTTGGTTTTTATTTATTTTTATTTTATTTAAGATTTTGTGCCACCATCTTTCAAGATCTTTGATGCTAGTCGGAGCCTACGATAACACATTGCACACTTTAGAGCTAGTTGTTGCAACACCGGTGATAGCAACGCTCTCCTCTTCTGCCTTTTCATTTGCAGTCTGTCAGGTGTTGCACTTGATTGGTACGCCAAACTGTCAAATGGTTCGGTGAACACTTTTGCTAAGTTGGAGCACCTATTAACCAAGAGGTTTGCTGGAGCTCAGCAGAGGGTGATTGTAGGCAATCTTATTATAGAGAAATAGAAACTCAATGAGTCCCTTGCTGATTACATTCTCGTGGCATGTCGAACAATGTGAACCATATTGTAACAACATGCTATTGAGATTCTTCTCAAGAATATCCATGGCCGATTCTTCATTCTTAAGGGCTTTACCATCAAAATATTTGAGAAATTAATAAACAAGCGACTACGAAGAAGCTAAATAGTTGCCCTTTCCTAAACAATCATGTAGGTCTAAGCCATAGAAGGTGTTTGAGAAGAAGTGAGAGATAGTTTTGTCAGTGGAGAGAGGGAAGTAACCAACCAGAGTTCAGTATGAGAGACTACGAGCTCAATAGCCTCCTTTGCCACCTCCTCTTCCACCACCTCGGCCATCATATTGGCCACCACAGTTGCCACAACGACCATTTCCACCACCTGAACAGCCTACCCAGTAGTGGTATTCATGTCCATCGCTATGCAGCTACTTTCCACCAACTCTTGCCAATAGATTGAATAAGCCATATTCATTCAATAGGGAGGTAGTTAGGAAAATCTTTAAGAATCTCTTAAAGAAACTTGGCTTTCATTACCAGAGCCTAAGAGGCTAGAGGAAGTGGGCAAAAGCAATGATCCTAGCTATTACCCTACCACCACATGTTAGGCCATGTCTTCTTATAGTATTGTATCACTTTTTGGGACTAGCTTGAGGATAGCTACAAGTTGAGAGCCATAGTTATCCCTAAGGAATACTTATTAGAACAACCATCCAGTTCTATTAGAATAATCCTTGCAGATATTTGCGATCCTCTTAAGATCAAAGAAGGTTACAATATCTCCATATCCCGAACCTCTAAGAAGATCATTTCTAAGATCAAGAAGCTTTCCTTGCAGATGCCTGAATAGCTCAAACCTCCAACACCAAGGAAAGTTTGCTTGTTGCAAAGGACAACTTAGGGATAGTGATAGCGCCAGACTCATATGCTTGCACGAGATAGTCTAAGAAACCATAGGCTGAGTCCAGTACTCCCTCCACCATTGCAGCTACCACCTCTTCTAATAGATCCTTTTCAACCAGTAGGAGCATTGTATATGTGAATAAGGGCACTAAATCCCTAACTCTGCTTACTTTACTTGATTTCTATCATGTACCTCCACCCAAAAAGAAATTAATAAAGAAAGTTGATTCTAATTATATATTGTCTACTTCTAATGCTCTTGATTTTATTCCTATTGAAAGCTCTCTGAGTCTAAATAATAATAATATCTCTTGTAGTTTCGATCCTTTCCTTTCTGATTCAGAGTCGGACTATCTTTCTCTGAATCAATTTGGCTCACCTCTTGAGTTTGACTTGGAGTCAACTGACTCTGATGATCTCAAAGGAGAAGCTGTAGGTATGCTTGATAAGAAGGTAGAACTTTCCACAAGCTCATCATTCTAAGAAGTCACTGAAGTTAACCTAATTAGTGGCAAAGTTCTACCTTCTAAGGTAGCGCTTCAGGATAAGGGTAAGAAAGTCATTGGTTCTAATGAGCATATAGCCCCTCCATAGGATTCTCCACCCATGGATATGCTTGTGGAGGGCCAAGCTAGAGTTGATTACAATGTCCTAGCTCACCTTAGAAAGGTAAGATAAGCATATACAACACCCTTTTCTTATCCAAAGAGATGAGGAATCTCTAATCAAGGCTTTACCTGATCTAGAGATATGCTTAGCT